>JBBPDA010000625.1:0-17597 GCA_037974385.1 Arnoldichthys spilopterus | reverse complement strand
TAAATGCAGAGGTTGCATTTCGTTGTGGTGCTTGAGTGTGTTCACAATGACAAATAGTCACTTTCACTTCACTTATGTGAGCGGCTCTGAAGCAGCTCAGAGGTACTGAATCCTACACTCACCAACAGCAAAACTAATAGCACATGGGAATGATGGTAAAGTGAGGGGAGCTTGTCTAATTTTAGTCTTTTGTCATAGAAAACTGTCAGGATGATATGAAAAAGTGTCCAAAAGTCACATGTCACAAGCAGCAGAGAGGCTGAACAGTCTGAAGAGGTCAAAGGCAAAAAGCCTGGATGGGTTTTAGGGAGAATCTCAGACTAATACACTGTTTTAAAAGCAGAGCCTGAAGAGTCTATACATCATGCCACTGAGTCTAAAGCATTAATGCAGTAACACACAGAACATACAGAACTGGAGACACTGCAGTAGTGTAACAACCTAATCTGGGCTTGACTGAACAGATAAGACCATAATAATCCCCTAGTGTGTTGCTAACAGCAGTGTTTTTATCACATGTAAAATGTTCATGGTGTTTAAATTGATCAGATGTGATGAAGCAGGAGAGATTGTTTGTTCTAGATCAGAGATGCCCAACTCTAGTGGTTCTCCTCCTTAAACACACTCACAAAACCTGGCAATGAACAGATGAGTGGAATCAGGTGTGAAAACACCAAACTGTGCTGGACACCGGCCCTCCAGGAGGGGAACTGCTCACCCCTGTTCTAGAGGGTCCAGTTCCAGTCCTGGGGGCTGATTTCCCTGAACAAATTTATCTCCACTAAATGCTGATTGAAAAATGAGGTGTGTTCCACAATAAAGGAGTGTTGAACACCTCTGATTTAGTGTGAACCCTGTGTAACCATGGTGAGAAATGGTCGAGTGTGGTATTAGACTGTAAAGTGTGAGAAGAGTGTAAATCACTCACCGCTGCTGATCGTGTGGATGATTCCACACAGCAGGAGACAGAAGAACCCAACATGCTCCATGACGGTCGGACTGTGTGTGACAGAGATGTGGTGGATTCAAGCTGAGCAGAAGGTTAAGACAGGAATAGCTGACGGGGTGAGAAAAAGAACATTTCCTGTTCGTTTCGCAGCGGCTTTAAGTTGCTCAACATTGCTCCTTCAGTATGAATAGTTCCATATAGGTGGGCGACAAGGTGTGTGTGTGTGTGTGTGTGTGTGTGTGTGTGTGTGTGTGTGTGTGTTTACTTATCTGGAGAATCCTGTTCAAGTTTGTCTGATCCCTTGTTGAGTTTTGACACTGAATCTGATCTGAAAACTCAATTCTGTCTGAAACGGACTCAGTCCAACTCGTCATCAGTCAACGTGCTGAACACAGCAGGACAGTGGTGTTGCTGAGCAGAAGGGATGGTGATATTAGTCCTGTTCTTCTCTGTATGACAGGGGTGATACCAACACTAACATCACGATACTGATCCTGATGCTTTGAAATATCAGCAGAATGTGGAATCACTGGTGATGTTCATGGTGGTGTCTGGGTGGTGCCAGCATGTAGTACAACAGTGGCTTATGCTAGAACACTTTACTGGAGCCGCTCTGAGCAAGAACACTTTACATGAAGAGTGAAGGCCAGTGTGGTGTCTACAGCAACACTCTGTCATGTATGGAGAACTTACATTTTAACATGTTCTCTGTGAATGTGACCTGTAAGCACATGATTGGCTGAAGAATGTGTCAGTCTTGCCTCAGGCTGTCCCATCCCCACCTTCACCTCCACCTCCACCTCCACCTCCACCTCCAGCCTTTGTTAAATACACCCCTAAAAATTACTTAAGCGGTTATACCTTGGTCCGCTTTAGACAAAAGCATGGACATGTGAGTGAAAATGTAGTCATTCCTAAAATGAAGAAGAAAAGAAGAAAAATCACATGTAACACACTTGGTAAGTGGCTACGTTAGCTAACTGGCACATCTGGCTTGGGATCAACATATTTTTTTGTAAACTTACTGGAATTAGTAGCTAAAATAAGTGGTGAAACAAAATTTTGATTCTTGAATGAGGCAGTGAAAGATATGATACAGTCAGTTATAAACATCAGATGTGTTTAATTCCTCAGAATTTAAAATATTAAAAATAATAGAAAAAATAGCATTAATTATGTGCAGGTATACGTGAGCTAGTTGCCAATATACTAAGAATCCTGTGCTAGCATCTTCTTTTTATAGCTAGCAAGTTAGCTAGCCTAGTGTACATAGTGCTAGTCCAAGCCTTCCAGACACACACTGGCAATGACTGAGCTGCCATTCTCCCAATTAGTGAAAGGGAGTATTTATCATTATGAACACACACTGCACACGTGGAGCAGCGGGCAGCTATTAACAGCGGGGCAGTGTAGCGGATGGTACCTTACCCAAGGGAGCCTCAGTGGTGCCCAGGGACTCGAACCTGGGACCTTCGGTTCAAAAGGGCAATGTCCTCAACACTTGGCCTCCACTGCCCATCAGGCTCATCAAGGTGTTGCAGTTCCTTGACGAACGCGGTAATAAACACACATTAATTGAACCCAATCATCTTTTTCTAAATTCTCATTTGTGAGAAAACAGGTAAGAATATACCTTACTGATGTAGAACACCTGCTGAATAATAAGTCAGTTTACCATCTACCTTCATCTGGAGCTGTTTTACGGTAAATTGGGGGTATTGTTATATAATGTTGCTAATGTTCAATGAAAGAAAACACACAGTGCAGTAGAATAATGTGGTGTTGAGCTCAGTGGAGATATTAGACGTGTAGGCTGAACAGAGTGAGAGATCATTGGTGGTTTAGGAAATAATGTAGATTGGGTGGTGGGTTTCTGTGCATATGGATGTTTGTGCATAATATCTCACCTTCCTGTGTGTGTGTGTGTGTGTGTGTGTTTGTGTGTGTGAACGAGAGAGAGAGATAGAGAGAGAGAGAGGGAGGAAAAAAATGTTTAAGCGGTGAACAATGAGTGAGAAAGCCAAAGAAGACAAAGGAAAGGAAAACCTCTATAAAGCTGGAGGGAGAAACTTCAGGAAGAACCAGTAAATGAAAAAGTGGATCCACCCTCCACTGGACACCAGTATGGGGAACAGTGTACAAGTGGTAGTTCTGGTGGTGCTTATCTTTCTTCATGAAGGGTTTGACTGTTTCTGCATGAGTCAGTCAGATGCACCAAGTAAGAAAAACAAAAATACCTGAGGTCTCCAGGGCCGAGATGGAGAAACACTGATCTACGGTACGTTTCTATCTCAACAATCCACTCAACATGAACTTTTGGACCCAATGGATCTTCTGAAACACCAGTGTGGCCTGTGGTGGCAGTGTGCATGCTGTGGGGAATTCAAAAGCACCTAAAGAACTCCACACCAGTTGGGAAGGCGAGGCAAGACAAGTTTATTTATATAGCACATTATCATACACACAGTTCATTCAATGAGCCTTACAGAGATAAAATGAGCTTTAAAATAAAAGTAAGCAGTAAAAAAGCAATAACATAAAATTATAGAAATAATAGAATAAAATGAGATTTAAAATACATGAACACACTCTTTCTTATACCGACCACATTTGGGGAAGATCTGATCTCCATGGGGAGCTGGATCCAGCAGGGGGCAGTATAATGACAATGCTATTTCACATTGTTTAGTTACAGCTCTGGGCACCACTAGTTGACCAGCTCCTGCTGATCTAAGAGACCTTCCAGACTGATCATCATCAAACATTAAAGAAAAACAACTGAGTGACTTTAATAAACAATGAGAAAGACTCTGAACTCAACTCTGTATGTAATTAGAAGTTAGTGTAAGGAGCTGAGGACTGGAGTAATTTGCTCTCTTGGTTTCTGTAAGAATTCTAGCAGCAGCATTTGGAATAAGCTGTAGGTGTCTGATGGTGTTTTTTCATTTCTCCAATTCTTGCTTTGACACAAAATCTCTAACCTTTCTTCAGATGTCAGAATGATGAGATCTTCATTCATAAATACACCAACAGTTTTGTTCTGGTTGTGCCTTTTATATCTCTAGTTTCTATAAAGACATAAAGGCAAATTTTCTTCTCATCTTTAATTATTTGAAGGACATTTTGTTGTCTTAAACCATTTACATGTTCAACACAAACACAGTGAGCCTGTAGGACTGAGATCTTTTTGTGAAAGAGCTAATTAGATCTGAGTGTTGTCTGCATAGCTATGATAAGCTACTTTGTATTGTTGGAGAAGAATGAAGCATGTACAGGATGAACAGAAGGGGCACGAGGATGTATCCCTGTGGGACGTTATACGGCATGGCGGTTTTCAATGATTTAAAGTTTTGATACGGACAAAATAACCAATGCCTTCTAGATACTGTATGACATGAACCCAACCCAATACAAGTAGTATTTTATGATCAATATTGTCAAAGGTCTAGCAGCTCCAACACTTATTTACCTGCATCTGTGTTCAGACAGCTGTTTCAGCACTGTGATGTGGCGAAACCCCAACTGAAAGTCATCAAGGCAGCAATTTAAATTCAAGTAGCACTAATCTGATTGTAAAACTACTTTCACAATAACTTTGTCTATGAAAGGGAGATTTGATATTGGCCTCTAATTGTGAAGTGTGGAAACCTCAGAGTTCAGAGAGAGCAAAGTGTGAAGACAGAAAGTCAATGGCATAAGATGCAGCAAAATTTTACTTTGAGAGTTCTTCTAGTAAAAGCAAAATACAATTTATGCCAATGCATAACTGGATGGAGATAATGCTATGTGTTCTATTTTAAGTTGTAAAAGGGAAACAGGTGCAAACCCATTACACATTTTTGTCAACAGGAACTTTGGCGAAAACTTCTTGGGGGGAATAAATTGGTAATAAATTATCCACAATAGCAAAAAGAGCATGAGTATTGTTAATGTTCTGATTATTGACCTAAGAGTAATTAGATGGTCTGATTCTCTTTTTATTTCTGAGATAGAAATATGCAGACATTTATGTTTTAAATAAAATCTTATTGCAAATGAACTTGTAGTTCATTTCTTGAAGATACAAGGTTTTGTACTAAGCTTGACCATATGTAAAAGATCTTATGTTTATACTAGATGTAAATTTTCCTCATAGTCCCTGGAGATTTAGCATACAGTGTTAAATGTACAGTTGGATGAAAGCCTGACACCTGATTTAGAGCTAGATCATCTGACAGCACTAACTGAGGTCACAGAACGACTCGTGGTGTGTTCTTGCAGATGAATCTTCATTTGTTGCACTGGCTGATGCTCCTGTTGCCCTTGTAATTTGTTGTTTGGTTGTACATGTGGTTGTGCTCCCTGAGCCCAGAACACAGAAAAATAGTATAAAAATCTAATGTCACCTGGTTTGTAATGATAAAGTAATTACGTCAACAAGATCACAGAGGTTATGATTTACAGTTTACAGTCTCTGCTTCAGCAAATATGTTCAAATAAAGCATTGAATATAGTCCAGTGCATGTGGTATACAGTACAGCACAGATGGAGACTCGAGTCAGCAGCTTTGACTCGAACCACGCTCAACTTCACTTAATTAATGTTCAGTTGAACTACACGTGACTGAACTTGCCCTTAACTGACGTGTGAGTTGATTTCATTTCAATACTGAAGGCTATGAAAAGAGTAGATTTATAGCAGTTTCAAGTCTTATATGTCCAACAGGTGTCACTGACACAACCTGAGCAACGTTTGAAAAGTTTTCAGTAATAAATTCAGTGCCATTTACTGTTTGTGTTGCCTCAGTTTTGTTTTTTAATCTGAAGGTTTTTATATTTAAGTGATACACACTCTGGGGAATTGAGACTCTTTAAATCTTTAAAAAGAAAATAACCATCCTGAACACTTCCAAAGCTTTTGGTTACATATTAATGAGGCACATTGGCAGACTTACTATTTTTTGATCTCACCGTGAGCTCCACTGTGGTTCCACTGCAGTAGTATCTACCAGCGTCTGACGGTGAGACTCTGAATATAGTCAGCACTAGATTTGCTCCTGAGCTGTAACGTTTCTCTGGATCAGAGATGTGTTTGGTCGTCTCTCCATTACGACTGGTCAGAATGTTCACTCTCTCTCCTCTGATGTCTCTGCTCCAGGTCACGATACCGTTAGTTAGTTTACCACAGTGAAGGATGGCGATGTTGCCCTCTCTCTGATTCACATGTAGATTCTCTGTTAGGAAGAACACAGGGTTTAATTTTTTTTTTTAAAGGTGAACAACTGAACAACATAATATTATACAACAACATAGTATTTCCTAAATATAACTCGGTAGGAGAAAGTTCCAAAAGGAGCTCTGTGATGACTGCCTTCACTGGAGCTGCGCTTCGCTCAGTTCGTGCAATGTTCGATATCGTATCCTAGGGTTTGGCACTTCGCTAAATGTCTGCAGTGACTACTTGTCGCTGCACAATAAATACTGTAACTCGCCACTGTACAACACCAACTGGTGCTGTCTCTGAAATACTGAACCCACTATCGTCGCCTGTCGATGGCACACAACGAGTATTCTCTGCGCTCTCTCTGCGTCCCAGCCCTGCCTATATTGCCAGGTGATGAGGGGTGTAACCAGCAGCACTTGGATTAGGTTGGCCCAGTTAGTACTCAGGAGATGGGGACCGGCGCCGACCGCTGGGTGGCGGTAGTCCCCCTTCACCTGTTGGGGGTCCTACCTGTTCCCTTACATTCCCATTGTTTCTTGTTGTCTGATTCTCCTTTTAAAGATTCTCCAAACACTTCTAATAGTACAGAGACTATATTGGCAAAAGTATTCGTTCACCTGACTTTACATGCATATGAACTGACATCCCATTCTTAATCCATAGGGTTTAATATGACATCGGCCAACCCTCTGCAGCTATAACAGCTTCAACTCTTCTGGGCAAGCGAATACTTTTGGCAATATAGTGATATCTGGACTGCTGGCAGACCAGTCAAGCACACTCTGTGTCTATAAAACCACACAGTTGTAGTGCATGCAGAATGAGGCCTGGTCTTGCTGAAATAACCATGGACTTCCCAGGAAAAGATGCTGCCTTGATTGCAGCATGCGTATCTCAAAAATTCCAATATAAAATTCAAAAATAAAAAATTGGGGACTATCCCATCTGTCTTACGGTAAACTGCAGGAAAACCAGAAATCCTGGTGGAAACCCACACAAACCCAGGCAGAACATCCAAACTCACAAAAAGAAGACTGGCTAGATTCAAACCCGGGAGCTTCTTGCTTTCTCCAAGGTAGTAGTAGAGAATAATAGTGAAAATATCACTATTAAATACATTAATAGTTTGTTTAAATAACATTGTTAATTTGATCAAATTGATCATCAGTGCAGTGGAACAATTACAATAATACATTTTGATACTGTTCACTTTGAAAACTGGTTGGGTTGTGATTGCTTTAATTTAAAATTTTTAATACATAAACCCATTTTCAGCTTTGAACCATTTTCTGCCCCTCTAGAGTTTTTTGTGTGGTTCATGTCTGACTTCCAAAATCCTTGAAGAGGTGGGATCAGACAGGATATAGCTGGATGGTGTGATCAGCAACTGTGCCCATTTTAGCGACTAGGCCAAGTGTGAAAAACGCCCTCAGTTGTGCAATACTCAGCGTTCTTAAAGGAGATTCTTCACTGTTGCACATTTTCCACCAACAGGGAACTGGTTTTAGAAGCAGTTTCATTCAGAATACTTTGAACCTTGGTGCCATCCAGCAAATCAGCCCACATTTCCACACCCATCAAGGCACAACCAAGTGACTGACTCAGAGCTTTTGTTCAGTTATTGCTTCATCCAAAATACAAGCATTTATTACAAAATTGCCACCACTGTGCTGCCCCCACACCAAACCGTAGAATGACCTACTCACTCATGTCATTACAGTTCATGCTGGTGGTTTATTGAGCAAAAGTACTGTCAGTTCTCTTTTGCCATGTTTCCTAGCATGTGTGGTGAAGGTGCCCTGAATTCTTTGGAGATTTTTTAAATTAAAATGTTCTGCTATATTTACAATCTGCTGCATTTTCAGAGCTGTGCAATGATTGTAGGGATTAATATAGAGGTGGATAGAGGTGTAGAAACCTGCTTCCATTGTGTTCATCAGCATAAACCACATCCTGCATCACCATGGACCAGAAGTGATATCATCTTAGTCATGCACTTATAAATACTTTACAGGTCCACAGAGAACTTTGCATTCGCACCATCCACAGAAAAGATGAAACAAAGTGACGTAACCTGTCCGATGCTTAGTATAGTGACCACATACAAACATCAGACTAAACTCTAATCTCTCTCTGATGAAGAAGACGACAGTCCTGGAGGCTTCCACAACTTTTGGTTACAAAGAACTGAGACACATTGGCAGACTTACCAGGTTTTGATCTCACAGTGAGCTCCACTGTGGCTCCATTGCAGTAGTATCTACCAGCGTCTGACTGTGAGACTCTGAATATACTCAGCACTAGATTCGCTCCAGAGCTGTAACGTCTCTCTGGATCAGGGATGTGTTTGGTCGTCGCTCCATTATGATTGGTCAGAATGTTCACTCTCTCTCCTCTGATGTCTCTGCTCCAGGTCACGATACCATTGGTTAGTTTGCCACAGTGAAGGATGGCGATGTTGCCCTCTGTCTGATTCACATGTAGAGTCTCTGTGAGGAAGAAGACATGGTTTAATTTTTATATGTCACTTTAATACAAGTGTTTATAAATCATATCATCATTGTATGCTTCCTGTGAGAGTCAGACAACATTTTGGAGCATAACTAACAAAAACACAAAGAAGATTTCCAATGTTTTCACTGAACAACATAAATGTATTTTGTGAATACAGACAAATTTATAATCTGATGCTTCCAATACGGTCAAAAAGACTGGGACTGAGGCAACATCACAATTCATTTTAATTACATTTAAATAATGATGCAATATTTTTCAGTTTTCCAATTTTCCAATTTTTAAGGTTTTTCTAATCTTCTCTTATCTTATATCTGGACTGCTAGCCAGTCTATGAAGCCACACAGTTGTAGCACATTTAGGATAAGGCCCCTCACTGTCTTGCTGAAATAACAATGGACTTTCCAGAAAAAGATGCTGCCTTGACTACAGCATGTGAATCCCTGAAATTCCCTAAATTCCCTAAAATTCCAAAATATATGCCTCTGCGCCAGTGGTACCTTCACACATATGCAAGTAGCCCATGATATGGGTACTGTAGAGTATAAAAAGGTGCACTTATTTCCACATGATAAGCCAGGGTCTTAAATGGGTTTCATTCAAGGTTCTATTAATTTTATATGATACCCTTGTGATCAATGATGCTTCATCAATGGAGGGTGTTGCACAATTAAATTTAACAGTAGAAGCAGGAAGGCAGATCCCATTGACTGCTTCCAAGCTTTGGAGAACCCATGTCCTGGACAACACATGTTCTCTCTTCTAATTCTGTTGGTTTAAATTGCTTTTGAGAAACATATGTCATTGCTATTCCCACTTTGTTCATCAACAAAAACCACATCCTCTGATCGATGATGGACTGATAGAACCTCATAACTCACGTCAGCTCACAAACGTTCCTCATAACAAGACTCGTTCTGGATACTTCACTCGCCAACAACAAAATCTTCCATGAAAATGATGCTAGAGTGAAGTGATCTTGTCTTTTCTCGTCCTTTTATGATAGAAAGATTGGAGGGCAAAATTAAAAGTGTCACATATGGGAGTGTTTTGCTTGCAGTGTGGAACTGTTAGTAAGCAGAAGAGACGCTGAACAGTCAGCCAATAAGGCTGAATGGGTTTTAGGGAGAACTGCAGACTAATACAGCTTTTAAAGCAGAACCTGAAGAGTCCATACATTATGCCACTACGTCTAGTGCTGTAATGCCGTAAGAGAACATACAGAACGACCTAATCTGGACTTCACTGAACAGATAAGACCATAATAACCCAACATACACCTCCTATAAACTATCAGGTGTGTTCCAGAAGAAAAGGGTACTAGATACCCCTGATTTAGAGTGAACACTCTGTAGCACAGTAAACCATGGTGAGATATGGTAAAGTGTGTTATTGAGCTGTAAAGTGAGTAAATCACTCACCGCTGCTGATCATGTGGATAGTTCCACACAGCATGAGACAGATGATCCCAACACGCTCCATCAGGGTCAGACTGTGTGTGGCAGAGATGAGGTGGATTCAAGTTCAGCAGAAGGTAAAGACAGGAACAGCTGAAACAGTGGAAAAGAAAACTTCTTCCCTCGCAGCGGCTTTAAGTAGCTCATCATTACAACACAAGTCAGTCAGTATAAATAGTTCAGTAACGGGGGGTGGGGGGGTGGGGGGGGTGATAAAGTGCTTCTGTATGTGTGTGTACATGTGGTTTTTCTCGAGAATCCTGTTTAATCTGTCTCAGGATTTAGAATTTTCCACTTGCTTCTAATGTCTTTACGCACATATGCTGAAATTCTCTTTTCTCATGTGTCTGTTTCTCTCTCACAATTGCTCTTGGATGGTAAATTTGTGAATTTTAGGACTCATATTTGAGCGGGTAGTTAACGTCTGCGCCTGTGAAATAATAAAATTCACTCATAAGCAATTTCTTCGCGCACACGACTTTTAACCCAAATCTAATGCCATTCAATTCTGTCTGAAACGGACTCAGTCCAACTCGTCATCAGTCAACGTGCTGAACACAGCAGGACAGTGGTGTTGCTGAGCAGAAGGGATGGTGATATTAGTCCTGTTCTTCTCTGTATGACAGGGGTGATACCAACACTAACATCACGATACTGATCCTGATGCTTTGAAATATCAGCAGAATGTGGAATCACTGGTGATGTTCATGGTGGTGTCTGGGTGGTGCCAGCATGTAGTACAACAGTGGCTTATGCTAGAACACTTTACTGGAAAATTCAAAGCCAGTGTGGTGCCTAGAGCAACATGAGCAAAAGTATGAAAATATTCTGTTGCGTATGAAGAACTTAAAATGACATTTTAACAAGTTCTCTGTGAATGTGACCTGTACGTCCATGGATTGGCTGAGGAATGGGTCAATTATTTTGGGTCAATCTGCCCCAACACCACCAACAGCCTTTGCATCAATCAGCCCATAATTACCGCTCAATAGAAAAAATTTACCTAGCAATTAGAACTAGACCCACTCAGAAGAGTCTATGCTGCAGCTTATAAATCAGATACTTGATACCACAAGAGCTTGGACATCGCGTGGTTGGTGAGTGAGTCGCATGTAGCATACTTTGTTATGTGGCTAAGTTAGCTAAGTGGCAAATCTGGCAAGGCATTACTGAAATTCTTTGCTAAAATAATGGATTTAGTAGATATGTAGCTAAAGACAAAGTGAAATTGTCATTGTGAACACACTCAAGCACCACAACGAAATGTGACCTTTGTGTTTAACCCATCACACGTGCACACATGGAGCAGTGGGCAGCTACCAACAGCGCCCGGGGAGCAGTGTAGTGGGACGGTACCTTACTCAAGGGAACCTCAGTGGTGCCTGGGCCGGGACAAAATAAATGGTGAAATGAAATTAACCCTGGTTTTTGAGAGAGACAGTGGAAATATGGTAAAGGGTAAAAAATTTTAATACAGTCTGTTATGAGCTTCAGATGTGTTGAATTGAATTGAAAATTAAAAAACTGTAAATTGCTACGAGTTGAGCACTAACATACTACTAAACATTCCATGCGCTGGCAGAAATGAGCATTATTAATGTGCATGTTAAAGCAAGCTGACAACACACTAAGAATCCTGAGCTAGCATCTTCTTATTACAGCTAGCTAGCTGGTCTAGTTGTAGCTGTGCAATGTGGTCCCGTAAAGCGTGACGCAGTTCTTGCCATTCTCCCAATTAGAAGTCGAAATGATTTTGGAACTGTAATTTTAGGGTCAAATTGTTACTTAATGTTGCTTATATTCAGTGAACGTGACCATGTTGGACTGTTCATCCCTGAAACTTTGACACAACATAAGCTGCTGTAAGTCGCTGCAGATAAGATTTGATGTGAATTTGTGCATCATACCTGAATCATGGTGGACACTAATGAAGACTCGGCACGGACGAGTGCACATGAACACTTGCAGGACATACTTAGTAAATCCCACACACAATGCAGTAGAATAAGGTCCTCTTCAGCTCAGTGAAGTTATTATATGTGTAGGTTGAACAGAATGGGGCTCTTGCAGCTTTATCGGTTCCTGTTGTTGGAAAAATTTCTCTCCTAAATACTAATTTAGTCATAGTTTTAATATGGCCACTGAAACTTAGATCCTCATCCATGATCACATCAGGATTTTAGTTCTGGGTTGTGGTCTTTAGGCACAGTGCTTACAGAGTGAGCAGTAGAATTTACAGAATATTTAGAAAATAAGTGTAAAGTTTACAGACTTAAAATACACATATTGTATCATCGCTGTCAGAGTAAAACCTTGTAGTTCTTCATTTGTCAGTTTTTTTCATCAGCTGCTTTTTACACTGTATCAGAAATTTATGATGTGTGGAGCAACAGGACTAAGTAAGACTGAATTAAAACCTTGTTGCATTAACTTGTAGTCAGGTCAGGCAGTTTTTCCCTGCCTTTGTCGCCTTGTCTCGCTCATTAGGAGCTCGGACCCCAACTTTATAAAGCAGTTCTGTGACACATCTGTTGTAAAAAGTGCTATGTGAATAAAACTGAATTGAATTAAAAAGTTCCTTTGAAGAAGATTCAAGGTTTGGTTCCAACAATGACCATATGTAAAAGATCTTACATCAGTTTTGGATGTAAATTTTCCTCATTGTCCCTGAAGATATTTCTCTTACATTCATGTTTAAAAGCTTTGGATCTTCATCTAAAGAGTGATAATTCAGTATACGGTGGAAAACATCCAGCTTAATGAAACCTCACAACACCTGATTTATTGCTAGATCATCTAACAGCACTAGATGCGCTGACAGAATGACTCTCGCGATGTTCCTGGAGATGAGCCTTCATTTGTTGAACTGGCAGGAGCTTCTTTTGCACTTGGTCTTTTAGTTTTTTTATCTGAGCCTAGAACATATAAAAAAGAGGGAGAGAAAAACTAATGAAACCTGGTTTGTAAAGATGAAAACATTCAGTCAACAAAATCACTGAGGTTGGTTTTTCTTGCATGAACATATGTTAGCATATCCGGAGAGACTGTTCCTAGATTACACTGACACTTTTCAATAAAATCCCTTATAAAAATGTCCCCAGTTTGACCAGAAGAGTTCCTGTTTTACTTTCCCACATCAGCACTTTTGATTTTTTCATTTTCATCCCTTGTTTCAATGGGAATTTAGAAGTTCAGATACCAAATTCACCAAAGAGTACAAGAAGAAATTCTTTCTAGTCTTGTATATCTATTCACCTGCTGTTCAGCACTCAGGACATATCCCAGCAAGTGTAATCATATGTGTAGATGATACATTCCATTTTCACAAATGCGGTCATATCTTAACTAATGAGCAACAGTTTTCACCAACAAAAGCCTTCCTGATACCATGGAAGGGTTCAGAGAGCTTTGTTTAGTCTTCACTGTTTTAACACTGTATTTACTGTGTGTCGTGTTTTGACCTTTAGACTAAAGGTTTTATCATTGTGAAAGATTTAAAACAGTGTTGAACCTTTTCATCTGAATGATACACAATCTAGGTACTAAAGGCTCAACTCTAATCTCTAGAGACAGAACAGTGGCCTTGGAGACCACATCTTTTAGTTACATAGGACTGAGACACACTGTCAGACTTACCATCTGTTGGTGTCACCGTGAGCTCCACTGTGGCTCCACTGCAGTAGTATCTACCAGTGTCTGACTTTGAGACTTTGAATATACTCAGTGCTAGATTTGCTCCTGAGCCGTAACGTTTGTCTGGGTCAGAGATGTGTTTGGTCGTCTCTCCATTGTGATTGGTCAGAATCTTCACTCTCTCTCCTCTGATGTCTCTGCTCCAGGTCACGATACCGTTAGTTAGTTTGCCACAGGGAAGGATGGCGATGTTGCCCTCTCTCCAGCTCACAAGTAAAGGCTCTGTGAGGAAGAACACAGGGTTTAATTTTTGTGTATAATGTTGATTTCATTCGTGTTACCTCAGTGCATGTTCAGAACATCAGTCAGACAAAATTTGTTGTGTATATGACTAAAGTAGAAAAAGAAAAGATCTCCAGAGTTTTACTGACCAACTTTAAATTTAGAATGTCATGCCTGCAACACACTCAGAAAAATTTGGGACAGAGGCATGTTGTGTCACCCACTGTGTTACATCACCTTTTCTTTAACTTTTTAATTTTTTTTTAATTGTTCGGTAACTAAGAAGACTAATTGTACATTTGACAATTCTTGCTTAACACAAAACTTCAGCTTCTCAACGTCTGATTCTCCTCTTCATTGTTCACCAAACAATATCAATAGTACACATATCTGCACTGCTGACAGGACAGTCATCCACACTCTGTGTCTATGAAGCCACACAGTTGTAGCACATGCAGAACGAGGTCTAGCCCTGTCTTGCTAAAACAACCATCCAGGAAAAGATGCTGCCATGATTACAGCATGTGTCTCAAATCCCAATATACACCTCTACATCAGTGGTACCTAGGTCACCAGTTCATCACAGGGCAGACCCACAGACAGACACACTCACATCAAGGGGTCCATTTGACTTATGTGTGTTTGAACTGTGGGAGGAAACTGGAGATCCTGGTGTATCAAACCCACGCGATACACGTAAACAGACAGAACGCTGACTGAAATCAAATTTGGGACCTGTTTGCTGTGTGGCATTAATGTGTTCATCAGCATAAACCACATCAGCAGGGAATAGACGTGATGTCATCGTAGTCATGCACTTATAAATACTTCACAGACTAATAGAACCACATTGCTGACATCAGCTCTGAACCAGCTGCATGTTTGTTGACTCATATTCAGATGAAACCAGTTAATCAAAGTATAATGTATTTAAAAATATTAATAATATTAATAATAATTAAGTGTTAACATAAAGTAATCATCATCAGGTGCTTTCAGACCGTTAGGAGGAACTTCTAAGTGGAGAGGTTCACAGAGAACTACACAGCTTAGGGGATTTATTTCGGTTTGCCACCACCAGTAGGAACACTGAAGTGACCTAATCTGGCCGATGTTTTGTATAGCGACCACATACAAGATGGAGGATGGATCAGATCCAAAATGTGTAATATTTGCACATATTAATTCAAAAAGCCTGGACAGACTATTTATCAATTTTTCCATTTTTAACAGGCGTTTGTTTACACAATGTTTCACAAAATTATATTTTCATCTGGACCAATCATCATATACTTTCACCATCACTGTACACTTCCATCTGGACCAATAACTGTACACATTGGTCTGGACCATTCACCATACAATTATGGTTCCTCTTCTGCATAACATAACCAACCCTGATTTAGGAGCTGAAGAAGTTCCTCAAAAACGTTTTTCTAAGAACTATAATCATTTTTAGTTCCTGCAGTGCTGATGTACAAAAAGGGGGAACTTCCTCAACAGTTCTGTAAACTATGAAAACAGCCTAAAGTGCCTATAATGTGTATAACCTGGCAGCACTAAGCCTAATACTAAACTGCTTCTGCTGTAAACAGTTTAACAGTATGTGTCTGAATAATATGGCTTATTGTAATATAGTAGGGTGATGGACCATTGTGCTGGACACCCCTGATTTAGTGTGAACCCTCTGTAGCTCAGTAAACCATGGTGAGATATGGTCGAGTGTGTTATTGTGCTGTAAAATGTGAGAAGAGTGTAAATCACTCACCACTGCTCACACTAAATGGTTCCACACAGCAGGGGACAGAAGAACCCAACCCATTACGGTCAAACTGTCTGTGACAGAGATGAGGTAGTTTTCTAATCATCATTTCCTCCTCAACGTGGTTCCTGGGTCACCATTATGGAGGTGACGTGCTTGTGTGGGTAAAGACATGGTTCTTTATTAACGTAGCAACTATGGAAGAACAAATCATGAACAAATTGTAAGTGTAACGTGTAACGCCCTACGTGTCTCGTCCATGTTGTGTTTTGGTTCCCTTCCTGGTGTTTGTTATCTAGCCACGCCCTAGCCCCGCCTCACACCTGTTTCTCATTTGTTGTCATCACATCCCACGTCAGGTGTCCCTTGGTTGTGTTCACTATTTATTCTCCTGTTTGGTTTAGTTTTGGTTGGTCTTAGTAAGTCTTTCATTTTGTCCTGCCTGCCTTGTTTACTGTGTAGTCGTCCGTGTATTTAGAACCTTGTCGTGTTTTCCTTGCCTCGTTTATGTCTCCTTGCCATCATGTTTGTTTTCTAGTTTCTGTGATAGTTGTGTTTTTGTTTTGTTTAATAAAACCTTTTTGTTTTACAATCTTGCAAACCCAGAGTTTGTGACAGTACGGAATAATAATGTGTACTGCTTCATTACATTCCTCACCTTCCAAACTTTCAACATTTCTACTGCACTTGCCTCATTCCACTGCTGCTCCCACAATCCTCTAAGCATGAGTCCAGTACATCAGTGTTAAACTTATCACTCACCAATAATTCCACTACTGCGGAGACCTTTGGTCCAGCCAACCAAAAAAAAAAAAAAAAAAATCTGAAGATAAGCAGCTCATCACACTGCTTTATCAGTCCACTCAGGTGTTCTTCAAAGAACTTCGTTTAGGAACATCTATCTTTCTGCCTTCCTGAATAACTGGATGCAACTGCAGATTGAAGGTTTTAATGTAGAAATCATAATGATGCCAATGCTCCGATGCCAATGCACCTCACATTTATTTATGTAGCACCTTTCATACACTGTGGCCATCCATGAAGTGTTTTAGAAATGAGCAAAATCAAATGGGATTTAAGAGAATAAAAACATTAAAAATTAATACAATAGATTTATACATGAACATAAATTAATGATGATAAAAGTAAATGAGGATAATAAGGTGCCATTGCAGGCTAAAGATGCCACAGAGCTCACAGTTGGTTAAGCTGGACAGCTTTACTGAAGATTATTAATGACCTTCGTATAACTGCTGATAGTGCAACTCCTTCCAGTCTTCTATTTTTAGACTAAAGCATAGCATTTCACACGTTCAGCTATATATCAGCACTCACTCCTCTGTCTTCTCTCCAGAAGAATTATTGAACTGCCTCCTAGACCTAAAATTCTGGATGCATTTTTAAAGCTTAACCCAGAAAAAATGCATTGGTACTGGTTGGCCACAAAAGTTCAAAGCCACTCAATGTCTCAATTGGTATTGATGCTGTTTCTGTCAAACCTGCTCCAGATGTTAGAAAAATCAGTGTTTTTCTTGATCTTCTACTTGATTAATCAACTCTCCTGAAGTAACCTGAGAAGTGGATCCGTGAATTTTTCATTGCATGCTTCCGCCATGCAGTGTTTTGTGGAACACAGGTCTTAAGCTTTACTGGTCAATGTCTTTCACATATTCAGCTGTGTCCCTGTGCTCAGTACACTGTAATCATGAGCAACTCTTTACTTACATTTACATTTTACATTTATTCATTTGGCTGACGCTTTTATCCAAAGCGACTTCCAGGACAGAGGAAACAATCA
>JBBPDA010000606.1:0-17600 GCA_037974385.1 Arnoldichthys spilopterus | reverse complement strand
GAGAGAGAGAGAGAGAGAGAGAGAGAGAGAAAGAGAGAGAGAGAGAGAGAGCGAGAGAGAGAGAGAGAGAGAGAGAGTGTGTTGGGAGGCCAGAGAGTAAGGCCACAGTGCAGCAGTGTCTCCTTTAAGTCATCAAAACCTGCCTCAGAGTAGTTGGTTGGTCTTCATGTTCATGTTCACGTCCACATTGGAAAAAGTAAAATGTATCAAGTGTAACTGGATCTGGTCTCTGTTGCTATATAACTAACACAACGCTGCCTTTATTGTCACTATATGTGCTGTGATAGCTTCTGATGACGCATGCGCACACATTCATAGTGGAATTCATATGCACTTTGAATGTAAATCAGTAAACTCTTCAAACTAAATGAGCTTAACAGTCACACCACACACACTTCAATTTATTTATCATACATAATTACCTTTGACTTTGTATTTCTAATGGTAAAACAAAGTAAAATAAAGTAATGGAAATCACATTGATTTTTATGATAAAAGACATTACTATTGACAGAGAAGATTTCATGCAACAAATAGCGATCATGGGAAGCTCCCTCAGGTTCTCAGAGACATTATTAAACAATATCACCTGCAAAGTACTAATATCTGGTGTCTGAATACATTGTTTATGTGAGGGTAAGGCTCTAGAAAGAGAGGGAAATTACCCCCATAAGCAATCGTCGGCGGTCCCGCTCTCCGGAGTATTAACCGGAGTCCTTCCAGGTGGCATTCGTTAGGGTGTTATCAGCGGGTCTATTAGAGGCGCGCTGGAGCACTGGGGAGACGCGAAGCCAACTGTTCCGACTGGCAGTTCTGAGCTTTCCATATCCTAACTTTGTGGGCACCTTGACCTTGTGTTCTCTCGTTCTCGTATCTAGATTCCCTGCATTGCCCTGATTGCCCCCGATTGACCCTAGACTGTCCTGACCACGCTTTTTGGAACTGCTCTTGTACCCTAACCAGCTTGTTTAAATAAACATTGAACCTCGCTCCTGTGTCCCTCTCCTCCTTAGGAAACGTGACAGTTTACACTGGAAAATATACTTTTTGTTCATATTCCAAGTCCAAACTCATAATGTGTGTAAATGTGAAGCGGATACATGCACTAGAAATACATTACAAATAAGTGTCTGAATGCTTGTTTCCACTGTAAACGCAATATTAGCACTAAGATATTTTGTAAAAATAGCGAAAAAAGTGAAGAGTAGAGGCCTACAAAGCCTGCATGTTTTTCTATAATTCTCATAATTATAATAATTTTATCTATACATAACAGTGTCAAAAAAATAAATGCTTATACTACTTGTTAGACACAACCACCTTGTAGCTCCAGTGCAAAACAAGCAAAGGTAGAAGCACAATTTATATACCATCCACATTTTGCTGAGGGAAAAACATTTTATTTTTTTCTTAACCACACATCAACTGTTTAATAGAGGTCAATGAAAGAATTTAAATGCACCTCCTGCAGGCTGTTCTCCAGACTCTCCACTTTGTCTTTGAGTCTCTGCTTCTCTGTATCTGAGGTGTGGAGCTGCAGCTGCAGCTCAGTGATGCTGCTCTCTGACTGCCTGGCCTGATCCTCCCAGCTCTGAGCCTGCATACGCAGCTGATGCTGACACTCCTGCAGTTCCCTGCACTCATGCTCCTGCTCAACACAAATTTTTCATATCCTTAAAAACATGTAATCAAGTCTTATCCTGTAAAGTTGCCTACAAAACTCATTTCCAGACTGGGATATTTTGCAAAATTTTTTCACTGATCAGCTTAAATATCTTTTGTAAGTTTAAAATTTGATGCCTGCATCACGCTCAAAATGTGGGACTCTACAGTCATGCTGTTATACAGCATACAAAATAAGGCCGTACACTGAAATGTGTTGCTGAAATAATCAGGGACTTCCTGGGAAAAGATGTCACCTTGATGGCAGCATATGTCTCTCTAAAATCCCAATATATGCTTACGAGTCAGTGGTACCTTCACACATTGGCAAGTCATCCATTTTATGGGCACTGATGCGCCCCTATCCCATGACAGGTGTTGGCATTTGTATCTTTTGCTGATAACAGTCTGGAGGGTACATTTCGTCTGGCACCAAAGGTTCTACTACTGTGCAGTGCCAAAAACTCCCAATGTATGCCAATTATGTAATTACCAGTGAAATCCAACTGTGACACCTGTACACTACATGTTTTATACAGAACACAACCAATTCTTGATTCAACTTAGATAAATGAACACGGATTAAATAATGGCCTGAATATATGGTTATCATACCTTGGAGGACAGCAGGTCTTCAATACGGGCGACATCAGACACGTAGTTCTCCACTTTCTTCTGTAAATCCTCTACCTCCTGCACTGCCTTGTCCAGCTTAAGCTGTAAAGTCTAAGATGGACAAAATGGAAGACGAAAAGGTAAATAACCTCTATACAAATGTCTGTGGTTTTATTCAGAAACAAACTTACTTTATACTGTTCTCAGAGGTGGAGCCTGCACTCAAACCTCAATCATTGTTAAAGATCTTACTGCCTTAAAAGGTTAACCATCCCTGTCAATGCAAGTGCAAAATGCAAGCAAAACATAAATGACATTTCAAGTAATCGCTGCTTCTCTAAAGATGATACTAGGGCGATTTACCAGGAGATATTGGAGGAGAACTGAATCTCATTAACCAAAAAAGTGAAGAAGATGCACTTTTTAACAAGAGGATTCCAAACATACAGCCAAAATAATAAAGGTTGAATGTGGTTGCATGTCCTAGCCAATCTCCTGGCTTTACATCCCATACGAAATGGATCAGTGTTTTGTATTGGTCAAGGGGTTGCAGGAAGTAAGTGCGAGTTGATAATAGAGATTTATTAAAATAAATAAACGAACACTAACAAAGGCTAGACAAGTTAACAAAACAACAATACAGACCAGGAAAACAAACAAAGACGAGCCGAAAGACTAACATAACTCATGACTGAGGTTAAACACGACGTGGGTTCCACAAAGGGTCTAAGGCAACACTAAGGAGACATAAACGAAGAAGACTCAGGCAAAGGAAACACATAATGCTGACGAAGAAACACAGACCACGATGGGAAACTAGGACACGGATCACAGGGTCAGAAGAAACTCAATAACCGACAACGACTAAGACAAACACACGAGACTAAATAGGCACACAAAACGAAGGACACCTGACGCAGGGAGGAGACAGGAACGAGGGACAGGTGACGAGGGCGGAGACAAGGCGGGGCTAAGTCAAAACATGAGCACGTGGGGAAACCAAAACCAACATGGACATAAGCACACGGCTAAGGAAAAACAGAACCAGAACAGTGCTGCAAAAAATTATTATGGTAGATGTCTCAAAGCTGTTAAAAAAAGTGGTTTTGTTTCTTTGTAACCTGTCTTAATGTACGTTTATGAATGAAAACTTGTTATGTTATGACTACAAAGGCAAGGTGAGGCCAAGTTTATTTATACACCACATGCATAGAGGTTTTCAATGTGCTTCAGAGACGAGATAAGCATAAAAAGCACAAACGTTAGGAATGAAAGAAACGAATCAACAAAGAAAAGTAAAAGTTATACGAAAGTAAAAGAATACAGGAAAAAAGTGCTTCATTTATGTGCAAGTGCTGCTAAAATAAAAGCAGAGGTTCTGATCAGTTCCAAACAGTGGGAAACTAAAAAATAAAGGCTTCTGAGCTTCTTTTTGTGACGTGTCACGCCCCATGTGCTCCTGTCCATGTTGTGTTTTGGTTTCCATGTGCATGTGTCCTCGTGTTGTTAGCCACGCCCTTGCCCCACCTCACACCTGGTCCTCATTCCCCATCTCCTCCCTGTGTTCAAGTGTCCCTCGTTTCTGTTCACTATTTAGTCTCTTGTGTTTGGTTCAGTCTTGGTCGGCCATTGTAGTCTTATTGTAGTCATCCGTATCTTTAGCATCTTATCATTACCTCCTTGTCATTCCTTAGCTTTGTCATGTTTTTCCTTGTACCTAGCCACAGGATTAGCTATCAAGTTGCAATTGTCATTCCTTTTCCCTAAACAGTACTATCTCCACCTTGTCTTTATTTAAGTGAAGGAAATTTTGTTTCATCCAGCCATTTGCTTTTTCAAGGCATAATCACAATGAGTCTATAGGACTGAAGTCATTTACTGACAGAGCAAGATCGATCTGAGTGCTGTGTACATAGTTACAGAAAGCCTCCTTATACTTGTGGAGAATTTGGCCAAGAGGAGCCCAAAACTGAATGCTTTTGGGACTCTGTTGTTAACACTCACAGTAAGCCTTGTTGAAATAAGAAGTGTTTAACTCTGCAGGCCTCCTAGTGGCCATTTTGCCTGGTGAATGGAAACTGACTCACTAGATGTATTTATTCATATAATAACGTATATGGAAAGAAAAATAATGATCTGACCTGATTGTCCAGTTGTGACCGGTTCAGTTCATATCTGAGTTGTGAGTTCTCTTGCAGGGTAGTGTCTTTGGTCTTCAGCAGAGAGGCCAGCTCGTCTCCCGAGTCAAACAGCTTCCTTCTCACAGTGTCCAGCTCTCGCTCTCTGCTGACTGCAGTTTCCTTCACAGCTCTGGCAAGAAGCAGATAAGACGTCATTTTTTATTTCTAGCCATAAAAATAAACACCAAAAAATTAACAGCACATGTCAAAAGCTTGGACATCTTTTCCGCTTTCGATCATCAAATCCTTGGACTTCTGTGACAGAGTGAAACTTATGTCTTTATGTGAAGCCTTAGTTTACTCACAAGCCAAAATCCGACATTTAAAAACTCACTTATTTTTTTAAATGTCATTTTGCTCATGAAGTTGCTTGAGAGAAGGCAAAGGAGAGCAGACATTACCAGAAAAACATTTCTCTAAAATGTGGAATAGGTGTGATTTCATTGTTTTTTTGTCAATTATTACGCGTGTCCAAACTTTTGACCGACACTGGCATTTTAACCATTTTTTTTTTACATATTTGGCTGACGCTTTTATCCAAAGCGACTTCCAAGCCATGGAGCAGTGTAGTGGGACGGTACCTTGCTCAAGGGTACCTCAGTAGTGCCCAGGGACCTGAACCCGCAACCTTCAGGTCCCAAGCGCAATGTGCTAACCACTAGGCCACCACTGCCAGAAACAGACACTTTATAACAAACACAGACCACAGTGTAACAGGATATATATATATATATATAGTTTCTATGACCCGAAATGCACCAAGTGAAATTTGTGCTTAAGAAACCCAAGCTTCTAAAATTTTTGCAGCAGGAGGATTTTTGGATTCACTCACAAGCATCTCGTTTAGGAAAAGAAGGATTAAACTTACATTATTCTAACATTATTCTTAAATTACAACTACATTCGGTAACAGAAGGTTTCAACCGCAAAACCATTATTATTATATTCATATTTTCTGAAGAACATTATTTGATAATTACCATATTTTCGGTTTCTAAAGCCCTTATGGCAGCCAACTTAAGACAATTAAGTTATTAATGAACATATCTTCATTCCTGTATGACATTATACCATTTTTATTTGAATTAAAAATACATTTTTTAGGTTTATTTTACATTTTTGCAGTTTTTAGAAACAAAATCAAAGCAGTTGCATCAAGGGTGAATCCAAAGACTTCCTGAGCATCAAAGCTAACACAACAACTCCCCTGTAATTGCCCTTTACCTTGATGGTGAAGATAAGATTCTGTGTGGTTCCAAAGAAAAAACAAACCATAAGTGAGCTTGGACGGGGCACTCTCTCCGGGATGACTGGCGTTAAATGTTTATGTTCATTTTAGGGGTTATTTGGAAGAAGCGATTACTCACTCGATGGTGGTCTCAAGGTCTGCGTTCTGTAACTTCAGTGTATGGATGGTTTTTTCCTGAAAGAATGACCAGATAAACAGAAAAAAGAAGGAACAAGCTGATTGCTGTGTGTGCGCATGTACTGCAGCTTTCTAAATGTTAGACAGAAATGTCCTGCGTTTGAAAGCAAACGAGAGCTATTTTACAATAGCAGGAAAGGTATTGATACTTGCACTCACACACACACACACAGCATATATAAAAGATGTGTGTGATGTGTGTTTGCATGTGCATGCATGTGGTTACCTTGTCATCCAGTTGTTTGTTAACAGAGCTGAAAAGGTCACTCCTTCTCTCCAGCTGTTCCTGCAGATTATCTCTCTGTTGGTCCAGTTCAGAAACAGTGGACTGCAGAGAACTCAGCTCTTCTTTTAGACCTGTCATTTCCTTCAGTAACACATCTGCACACACACACACACACACACACACAATAACTCAAAGATCACTGTGAGACGAAAAAGGTCTGATAAACTCGATTCTCGTTTTCAAAGCAAGGGTTAAAGTGCAGAATGTTTTTTTTTTATTATTGTTTTAGATGTTTAGATCACGTTTGTCTTTAGTGAAAGTGACTATTTGTCATTGTGAACACATTCGAAATGTGACCTCTGCATTTAACTCATCACACGTGCACACGTGGAGCAGAGGGCAGCTATCAGCAGCCCCTTGCTCAAGGGTACCTCAGTAATGCCTGGGCCGGGACTCGAACCTACGACCTTCAGGTCTTAAAGGCAGCACCCTAATCACTAGGCCTCCACTGCCCACTACCCTTTAGTTGTACAATTCCTGCAATCAATAATCAGGTCTCTGGAATTACGTGTACAGATAGAATCCACTGAGAAAGCTGGGTGTGTATATTCTGGGCTGCAGCTCTTCAGGGCTTTTGCACAACAAACGATGTGCTGAACTTGATTCAAGCGTGTCCTCATTTGGAAACAATACATATATACATAGATAAAAAACATGTTCAAACTCTTTCAAAATCTTTAATGGCTGATGCCCCTTTTTGTCCAAGGTTACTTTTACTAGCAGATGACTCTGATTTAACGTTGAGTTTGCAACAAAAGAAGATTCTAATGGCGGCCTTGACTTCCTCACACATTTTAAAAGGCTGGTTTGAGTTTAACTGTTAACTGTCTGTCATTCCTATGTCTTGGACATTTTAATTGTGGAACGTGCTACAGCAAGATTTCATAAAGCCACACCACATGCAATCAATAACTGGTCAGCTGCAAAAACTGTTTTTAAAGTCTTAATGTATAAAGTAGGATTTTTTGTGCACAACCAATGTATCGTAGCCATGTGTATGATGTTACTGTCAGTTATTTGCAGTGGTGTTCGATGCCTCCCCCACATCAAGAATTGCTGTTTTGTGTTGTGTGTTTTGTTTTGTTCTACTATTAAAGCAATAAAAACATCCATCCGTTTTCTAAATCGCTTCTTCCATTTCCGGGTCGCGGGGAAGCTGGAGCCAATCCCAGCTGACTGCGGGCCTAAGACACCCAGGACAGGAGGCCAACCCATTGCAGGGCAACACATAGACAGAGAACCATTTATACACACATTCACACCTACGGGCAATTTAGAGAATCAAATTAACCTACTGCAGGCTTTGGACAGTGGGAGAAGCGCCCGGAGGAAACACACGCGAACACGGGGAGAGCTTGCAAACTCCACACAAAAAAGAGACCCATGGTCGACCTGGGGATCGAACCCAGGAACGTGTTGCTGTGAGGCGACAGCGTTAACCACTGCACCACTGTGCCGCCCCCAATAAAAAAATATTAACCAAAAAAATAATTATATATATATATGTATATATTACATCAGCACAATTACTGGCAAAAGTAAGTAAACAAAAGACAGAATCATGTGCACTTTCCTAATGTGGCTCCTCTCAATGAAACAGTTGTATAAAACCCTCACCATTTCTTTCTTCCAGCTGTTTGTTTCTCTCCTGCACATTCTGCAGCTCTCCAATCCTGCTCGTCAGCCGTCGCTGGGTCTCACTCAGAGAGCTCTCTGCATGACTGCTGGACAACCTGCCATCCAGTCAAAAATACAGACACAATAGCCAGTCATTCACTAATACACAATAACCAGAGCATGCAACAGTGCTGTGTAACAAAACGCATAACTCAGTCTAATCATGGCAAGCCTGTTCATTATGCATTATAGAATTATGTATGGGGTTTTATAACTTTTGCACAGGCCGCATCCATCCATTTTCTAAACCCAATGGGAAAGCTGGAGCCAATCCCAGCTGACTGCAGGCCTAAGGCAGGGTACACCCAGAACGGAAGGCTCAGCCTCCTGGAGCACCCAGAGGAAACCCACACAAACACGGGGAGAGCTTGCAAAATCCACACAGAAAGGCACCCGTGGCCCAAACCCAGGACTTTCTTGCTGTGAGGCAACAGCAATAACCACTGCACCACCGTGCCACCCACACAGACTACATTTTATGTTTTATTCCAAATATATTAAATTCAGGACATAAATGCGCAAACGTGGGGGCGTGTACCTATTTTCTCTTAGAAAACAAACAAAACAGGGCCAGGACCACCCAAACTTTATACATGTATATAAAAATAATCTTATAAACTTCTTATTCAACTATTTTATTAGATTTATTTTTCAGTAACTGCTATGAAATATTTAATTATTATTCACAGTATCATGAAAATAATATGCATGTAATGCAGTACTATCAGTACTGATCATAATAGTCCAATAAAATACTAAAAGTCTAACACAACTGGACTGACCAATAAAAACTATGCACATCCCACCAATACAATTTATAGATAAAAGCAAGCAAGCAACATTTAGAAAAATACTTAATGTTTTAGTCTTATTGACTGTTTTATAAAAAACATCTATTCATTTCACACTGAGTTTAAAATGTCAAGTCAAGTCAAGTCAAGTCAAGTAGGCTTTTATTGTCATTTCAATCATATACAGTTCACACAGTACACAGTGAAACGAAACAACGTTCCTCCAGGACCACGGTGCTACATGAAACACAGGACCACAAACACTACACAACTAACAACATAAAGTGCATTGTGTGCAAGGATGTGCAAATGTTGCAGGACAGTGCAAAGACAGACAGATACAAAACAAGACAGTGAAGAAGTGAAGAAGCAGCACTGTACAGGCTAACCTCAGCATGGTGCATTCACTCTTAAGACGGCTTCGTTCGTCTTCACTGGTGGTCAGTTTTCTGCCCAGCATGTGCACCTCCTCTTCCAGCCCCACCATCGCCTCCCTCATCTGGGCCTGCCTGCTCTTCTGCTCCCCTCGTTCCTGCTCCAGCTGCACACACAACATGGATAAAGCGATCAGTCATATACTGATGTCAAGAAGCTTTTCATTAGAAGTTCATGATTTTTTCAACAACACAATGCCTGAAGAAGATCTTTCCTCCTGAGATGTGAATCATCTGTGGCACAATTTTTTCTAATTCACTGTTTATTTTACATTTTTTTGATGGAAAAACAAAAGTACTACTTCATGTGATTCACGAGTCAGCCTTTGCCCTCCCAGTGTTGCCAGTAATGTGGGATTGGGGGGTTCCTAGCTAGCAGGTGGAATTTGACATGACAAAAAATTGGATTTAAAAAAACAACAGCAACTACAATGCCCATTTAGGTAACAGGAAGCTGAAGCTTGTACCCACCAATCAGCAATGTGAAAATCATCACACATTTGTCTCAAACTGCAGTTTTGGAATTACTCTTTAAAATGTTGTGCTTTCTGACAAAAATCTAAAAAAGGTAACAGAATTACAGACCTAACTCAAGCTAACCGATGGCTAATCCTACTTTTTCACTGCAACATACTTTAACTAAGTATATCTGAGATTGCCGAACTTTCCAGCAGTTTGAGACGAGTATGTGATGATTTAGGTACACAGTTTGCCAGTGGCGTTTTTTGATACAGGCAACATGGGCTCTGGAGGGTATGTTCACCCAGGGAGCCAAACAGGCTAGGGCCACCACTGCAGTTAGCACAAAGCTAACTAGTGAACATAAGCTTCTGTTGCTAACTAATAAACATTCATCTTGTACCAGTGCAAAACTCAGCAAGCAAACCTTAGACATCAAGCATGTCTTGGCTGATCGACTACATCGGATGGGAAAAACTGTCTAAAGCGTGTTTAAAGGGCCCAGTGAGGTGAGGTCTTACTGTCAGTATGGCATTTTGCAGGTCCTCTACACTCTGCTCCAGGTGAGCTCTCTCGTTTATGGCCGTCTCCTGAGAGATCTGGCACAACACAAATACAGAAAAACATTAAAGATTGTAAATGCTTTGCACATACACAACTATGAAAAGTCTCTCCGTTTACAGTATTCCTCGTCCTCCCCTCTGGGAGATGATTCAGTGTCTGATTGTTTGTTAGAAGATGACTATTACACAAGTGATTTTCCATAATTGCATCATACAAATAACACACAGCCTGCATGAGGCAGGCATGTGCACACACGTATGTATGACTTTACAAAAACAATGATACCAAAGATATCTTCCAAAATACATCAGATTTGTCCAGTTTATGGCGGAAAGACAGAGAGCTGAATCTGGCATGGTGGTGCAGTGGTTAGCGCTGTCGCCTCACAGCGAGAAGGTCCTGGGTTCGATCCCCGGGTCGGCCACAGGTGACTTTCTGTGCAGTTTCCAAGCTCTCCCTGTGTTGGCATGTGTTTCCTCTGGGTGCTCCGGTTTCCTCCCACTGTCCAAAGGCTGCAGTAGGTTGATTAAATTGCCTGTAGGTGTGAATGTGTGTATGAATGGTTGTCTGTCTGTGTGTTGCCCTGTGATTGGTTGGCCTCCTGTACTGGGTGTACCCCACCTTAGGCCCGCAGTCAGCTGGGATTGGCTCCAGCTTCCCCGCGGTTTAAAAAAATGGATGGATGGAAGAAAACTGAAACTGTACTCTACTTCAAAAGTCAGTGTGTCTAAAAGCCCTTACAACACACTCCAGCCCTTAGCACTTCAGGAGCTAGGAGATAAACATTTACATGGCTACATACATCAGTTACAAGGCTACATACTTATGGGCAGTGGTGGCCTAATGGTTAGGACTCTACTGAGGTATCTTTGAGCAAGATATCGTCCCACTACTCTGCTCCATGTCTTGGAAGTTGCTTTGGATAAAAGCGTCAGCCAAATGAGTAAATGTAATGTAAATGTTATGCATCATGGCAATATGTACACGCATGTGTAAGGAACGATAAAAATGTTTTTTATAAACTGAAAACAATTTGTCCATTTGAGTTTATGGCTTACAGTCATTTTGTAATCTTTGTTACAAACAGCTTCATATAGAAAATGTATCTTGAGTCATTTCACAGATTTATCCATGTGAAAATGAAGATTTTGTCATTGTGAACACACCTAATCACACACAAAGTGCACCACAACAAAATAGGACCTCTGCTTAGTCAGTTCACTCATGCATGCATTGTTTCTATGGCAAGCAGTGCTGGTATACAAGTAACCGTTTCTATGGTCTCAACATATAAATCAGAGTCGGTCACTCATCCCCTGTACGTTTTTGGAGAACAATGTGTAAAAATCAGATTTAAGAATCTGCTAGTAGGCATGAACAAGGACTTACAGGGGCTGGTGACATGGCGGCGCTTCAGCTATCTTCATTACCATAACAAACCGTGAGGTTGTCTCTTTGACTCTGTTTGTAGACACTTGTCTTTATCTGGGTATGTTCACATTTCCAGGCTGATGTGGCACAAATCAGAGGTTTTGCCTTAATAATGCAAAGGTTTATGCGGATACCCAAATGTGATTCAAATCAGAGCTGAGTCACTTTACAACGGATAATGCAATTTCAGGTCATGTGACCATCAGAACGGTCAGATTGGAACCGACTCTCTACCTCTCATGCATATGTTGTGTGCATTTTGTGTTTGTGGTAAAGCAGCAGCAGTTAACTTGAAGTTTTTCCAAAATTTGCAGCATTAAAGAATTTGATCGTTTTCCACATTCACCTCTAACCATGAACAGTGGAAACTGATGAGAGCTGATGATGGTAATAATGAAGGTTTGTTTTGCTAGTTTTTTCATTTCAGATGTGGGTTTTTCATGTGATACTACTCATTAGATGCCTGCTGTCACAAACACGTAAGACGTATTTTTAACTTTTTGGGGTGGGATTTTTAGTTCTTGAGGACTGTGTGCAAATGCTTAACATGTTTATTTCTTTTTTTAATAACTGGCAAGTGCAAAATGACACTGGGTTGCTAACTTCATTGATACATGACACATTGCAGACCCTTCGTCCCAAAAAATCCACCCCAAAGAATGTTCTTCTTTTTTTGCAAATGAGTTTTTTTGTTCTTTCCATCTTCTTCATAAAGAATCAGAAATGGGTTTTCCTAGGCTGTAAATTTTTAATTCCTCTAGAGACTACTATTCCACCACTCTAAAATGCGAGAAAGCAAGTTTTACTTTAAAGCAATAGTTCACCAGTATGTACCAGTGAGGCACAAACTCCTGTCATTAATGGCCAATGTCCTGCACAGATTGGTAGTTCCCCTACTCAAGTACACCCATTGAACCTGACAATGAGATAAATGTGGGTTTGAGCAAAGACAAGTACTGTACCCTGGCCCTGCAGGACTAGAGATGTTAACTATGAATGGAAGTTAACAGTCACCAGTTAGCATGATGCTAATTAGTGACTACTGGCTTTCAGTTATTGATTGTAACATCATTATTACATGGTAGGTTTTATTACATAACAGCATTGTTGACTAAATGTTTACTTTTAGGCAGCAAAATGTAAAGTTTATTGAAAGTCTTGGACCACAACTGCAAATACTGGGATTCATCAAGTAAAACCTAACACAGACTGAAAAAAAAATCACCATTTATTGTATTTATTTTTGTATTTTTTATAATGCTATTAATTTTGCATGCCAGTAACGCTCACTCTAGCAGGCATCCTATGCCTTATGCACTGTGCCTCTCTCTGGCTGTTCGCTGTATACTACCTTGAGTCTCTCTCTTAGGCTGTCTCTCTCTGTGGTCATGCGGTGCAGGTCAGTCACAGCCTCGTCCCTCTCAGTCTCCACACGTTTGAGGACACTCTGAGTTGTCAAACTGCACTTGGATCCCTGTGATGTCTTTGACCTCATCACCATGCGCCGCAGATCTGCTATTTCTTCCTGAGCCTGCAAAAAAGGCAGGGATACTTGCAGCAAATGTGTAGGTGTACACCATTTCCCCCTTGCCCCAAATGTTGTCAATCAGCCAAGACATGTTAGGGGTCTAAAGTTTGCTTCTTTAGTTTTGCACTGGAGCTACACGGCTAATGTAGCTAATCTCATCTCTACCATCTATTAGCAATGTAATCCACAAAGGGGCCTTAGACAACTGCTGTACTGAACACTAGATGAGTAAAACCTGCTGGTAGTGTATTCTGGTCTTGTCCCGGTCAGCTGTGAGTACTCGGACGTTGGCCTGGATCTCAGAGAGGTGTCGCTCGCATTTGTCTAGCATATTTTGCAACTCATCTCTCTCTCGCAACACCCTCATCAGCTCTGAGTCATAAGTGCCTCCCTTAAAAAAAAGCAAAACACACACAATGATTATTTGTTAGCTCAAGACAACAAGGATCTCTATCTGTACACACGCATAAGCCTAACCGTGTTTTTAGATTTTCAGAAAGATCTAACTGTGATTATGCTGAATGTAATTACGTCTCACAGCTACTCCATAATGACAGAACTCCCACTATTCAGGCTGCCATATTACACACAATGAAATGCTTGAACCCTTAGAGCTCTTCTGCTGCTAAATACCCATTCTGCATCAACAGATTTTTTTTTGTGTTTTCATGTCAATGATAAAAGTAAATGCAAAACAGTTGTGTACTGTCTACTCACAAAGATTAAGCATAATTCTGAACTACATAACATTCAGAAATGGCATTCTCCAATAAAGCGAATGAGAAGGACCAGGCTTAAACCATGAATGGGAAACTGACACATAGAAACAGCAATTTACCAGAAAAGCTATTATTTAACACCAAGGCTACACATAAATAAAGCTATTTCAATCAAGTGTGACTTCTAATACCTAACTTTCTGTTTTGTCAGCTCATTAGTACCTTCACTGGTGATTGTCTGGTTGGGCTGTGGCTGGTGGACTTTGGCCTGGTGGGGCTGACTGATCTGCGGGACCTCAATGTGCTCTTCATCCTCTCAGGCTCGGGGCTATAGCGTTCCCCCTCCTCCAGACTGTACGCAGAGAACTATCAACGTATCTCCACACCACGTACACACAGCTCCCTTTCTGAAGAGTAGGAATAATAAACTTGTTCAGATCAACTGTCATTTGGTAGATACATAGAGCTGAGCTGCTGTGCATCAAGTGGTACTGACGATGAACATGACGCATTAACATTTGCCCTTTCTCAGACTCATGCATGAATACGCTGAATGTCTGTTTGTTGCAATAAACTGGCATAGACTTACAGTATGCAGTATATCTGTCCACAATAAAAACAAATGTCTACCATTGTGGCAGGCAGATATACTTGTACAAAAGGTCGCCTATGATACACACATCAGACAAAACACAATTCTGTATTTTACAAACACATGAATTTATTTCAGTGCCAGAAAAAAGAGGGCAGTGTATAATATACAACCACACATTTACTGAAATGCACATTAAAAGTGTATTATTTCACAAAGATTAAGTTTACTAAAAAGTAAACAAAAAATTGCAAAATTGTAAAAAAAAAACTTTGTTAAAAAAAACAGTGAAACAAAGGAAACCCTCCCTATTGTAGCTAACAAATAATGGAAGTGTATATTACATTTACATTTACATTTATTCATATGGCTGACGCTTTTATCCAAAGCGACTTCCAGGACAGAGGAAACATATTAGACTTGTTTATGTGGTTTTTGACTGTTATCTATGACAACTGACAGAAGTACAAAGAAAATTCAGGCTTCAAGATGGCTGGGGTGACTGAGTGAACAAGGCTTTACAGGGTGGGCACTTAACCCCAAAACAGAACACTGCACCTGCTCCTGGTGTGTGTGTATTTACTACCGGTGTGTTTAGCACAGGTTAAATCCAGAGGACAAACTCACTATTTACACTGTGTGCTATCACAGTCGGACAATGTGTGTACCATGACTGTGCCAAATGACAGTCTGATCATTTTTAGCAGTATGTCATACAGTATCACCAGCATAATCAAATATATTTCATTTAACATAACAGGTTTGTGAATTAGACACAGAGCTTCCATGATGCTTATCAATGCCCAAAAGCTTCAATTACTTGTTAGCTACATTAGCCTTGTAGCACCAGTGCCAAAGCAAACTTCAGGCTCTAAATATGATTAAGTAATCTTTTTGAACTATATCTTCAACTAATCCTTGCCATAAAGCAAGACCTGCAAGACACAGCTGGCTCCAATCACACTGCAGCTACTCCAGCAAAGTCTGCAGGACCCTGTCTTCTTGAGGACCCTGGTACTCTACAAAATTAAACACATGCTGTTGTTTGTATTTAAAGGATGTTATGTTTGTTTGTGAATAAAAAAAACTTGCATAAAAATTAACACAGTACAGCACCTGCTCAGGCAAAGCACAGGCCCCAGGCGATATACTGTGAGTGTTTAAAGGCAGTGGATTACCTTCTCTGTCTCCAGCACTGACAGTATAATCCCCAGGCTCCTCCTGCTGGCTGTGCTGTAAAGATTCCTCACATCAGCCTGGAATTAGTAATTTTAAATCAGTGCTGCACTGAATGAATGTGCTTTTTTTGCTCTTGCAAACATTCTAAAGATGAGACCCTAGACTATGTGAGTAAAAGTACTTAATCAAAAGCAAAAAAAACCCTGAAACTGTTTTTTTTTTTTTGTATTCTGATGAACAATTTCTATTAAGATGTATTCTATTAATGAGGTACAGCTGCAAACATCAACACAGCTCTTCTTAGAAACTGTTCACCAAAATAGCATCATATAATGATGTAAAAAAGGTAAGTATTTTAAGACAGGAAGACCGACCGACAAACAGATAGACAGAAAGACAGACAGATAGATAGATAAACACTTGATTGATCCTGAGGGGACATTAGGCATGTGAAAGTGAACACACATTGTAAACACACTCCATGGCATCAAGCAATCTACTCGCATTTATTCAACTCAAATAAATGCTTTTTAATGAAAGAACGCAAGTTAAAATTTTAGTTTAGGAAAACAAATGCAACGTTTTACTTCAGTTAAAACTTCTACAACACTTCAGATCTACTTTGGCGCAATACACCTTTACGGTGAATATTAAGTGTGTAAATATTACAATAAGGAGCAACTGAAACTTTGGACAGAAGAAACAGCAAAGTTATAGTAGTTAGCTTACCGAGCTAGTGGGACAAGTCGATCACAGAACAGCACAACACGCGGAGCGTTGTCACGGTAACTTAAAAACGGCTCCGCCTGAAAGTATTCGTTTGAAAATGTTCGGTTACAGCAGCGCGTGTTAATGTTTTTTTAAGTAACTTAAACGCATTTAACCATGTGAGGGGTAACGTGACAAAATCATTAAAGAACCCACGACTGATTTACTGGTGCACATTAAATATAAACCAAGGCGGAATCCCAAATGCCCCCTGTTCACAATGCAGTGCCTTAAAGTATTCTTGTCCAGTTTTAGTTTTAGTGTTGTTGTTAAGTTTAGTTTAGATTAGATTTAGTTGTATTTTTGCTCTTGTGTTCTGTCATGTTTGCACTTGTGCTCCTGTCTGTCTTGCTTTTGTGTTGCACCATGGACCCGTAGGAACGATGTTTCGTTTTTACTGTGTACTGTGTATACTGTGAAAATGACAATAAACCTACTACTACTATAAAGTTACTCAGGTCATGACATTATGCCTTCTGTACACAGCGCACCACACTGACCGTCTTTTACACCCACTGCAACAGGCTGAGGTGTGTAGAGCACTGCATAGATTACACCCAGTTTAACGCAGACAAGTTTACAATACTATTATGGCAATTGTTACTTTTAGCATAGCTACGCTTTGCTAATACATACGTTTTAACATATAATATTGTATTTACTAATACTTACATGGACGTGTAGGTAATGTTGCAGGAGCGCATGACAGACGTAAGCGCAAATCAAGTTTCCCTACATCTATTAACAGGTCCAGTATGATTTCTCCTCAAAACAGTGGATAGAGTGAATTATTTTCACGTTAAATACAAACTACATTGCCCTCTCAACGCAGCTGACACTATACATGCGAGTCCTTCAGAATTAAATAGCCTTAGCTCGCAAGATTAAAGCGACCAATCACAGGGCTGCATTAAACAGCAAGCACGACGGTCGGATGACAACCAATCAGTTCTTGTCATGTTCGCGTCCTGGTTGGCTTGACAACCATGGGACGTCTGACTAAAAAGTTCTTCGAAATTCGTGTCGTCCAAAAAGAGGTCTCTTCCCCAATGAGCGTCCTGGTTGTCCCACTGAGTCCTCTTTCTCGCAGTGTCATACACATCTTTACATCGTATATTCCAAATGTTTGTAAAATTAAAAATGAAAAAAAAATAAAAAAAAGGTAATAAAATCTCTCTCTATCTCTGTCTCTCTCTCTGTCTCAGTCTCGCTCTCTCCCTTTCTCTCTCTCTCTCTCTCTCTCTCTCTCTCTTTCTCTCTTTCCCTCTCTCACTCTCTTTCTCTCCCTC
>JBBPDA010000530.1:0-42189 GCA_037974385.1 Arnoldichthys spilopterus | reverse complement strand
ATATCTGAGGTTTTTATCCATCAGGTACGTTCATTTTGAAGAAGAAAAAAAGCGGCAGGCAACTCTGCCACCTACTGGCGGTTCACTGCTACTTCAGTCATTTAAGGTGGAACCCAAAAGGCGAATAAGAAGCTGGCGAATAAGGAGCCAACTTCAGCCTCGTCCTCTCCCCAGAGGCATGGAGAAAAAGGCAGGGCGCGCACGCAGCATAAAATACAAAATACATCTACTTTTAAATAAAAGGGAACATACCTGGCAATAATGAGAGAAAATACATATAAACTCCCAACAGTTCGCTCCGCTCTTCCTTTTTCCTCTTCCCATGTGATGCACATAGCAGGGAAGATAAAAATACCAATCAAAACCCGTGAATGCACAAACGAATTAATATTCCCCAAAAGTCGTCAACATATATGTATTCTTAACCCTATAATCAAAATATTCAATTTTAAATGCTGGATTGCTAACTAATCTTAAAGAACAAGAAAAATTGAACAAGACAGAGTGGCTCTCACCACTCCTCTCCCCCAGAAGCATGGAGAAAAGGGAAGAAGAAGTGATGAAAATGGTGCTAAAAGGGGGAGCGGGGCCACAAGGCCTGATAGGAAATGTAGTTCAACTGCATTTTCCCCACTAAAGCCAGGTTAACAGGGAATTTTTATAACAGGATTTTGAGTATATATATATATATATATATATACACATAATATATATATATATATATTAATTACTGTTTCCGGGCATGTTTCTTGTGTTCAGTCAGATCAAGTCTGAATTCCAAATGACTGTCTACTCTCTACGTAGTGCACTACGTAGGTAATGGAACCGGGCGCTGTACACACATATAAAGAAATAAATGTCAAAATACGTCTTTTATATTCAGATCAAACCATGTCTAACATTTTACAGCACTGTTTGAGTGTAGATGCTACTATTCCATGACGTATGCAGCGCACTATAGAGGGAGTAAGGGCCATACTTGAGATTCAGCCCAAATGTACACCAAAGCAAGTGACGTTGCGGTGGACTCCTGCAGCTTAGGGGTTAACCAGCTGTCAGCTAACCAAACGCTTTATCGATTTATGGAGGGACGCCTCAAAAAGATTTTGTGACCAGGTGAGCCGCTCATAACGTAGAGTATTTCTAGAACGTCGCAGCTCTGGAGTTTTTAATAGTATACGTTGTTGTTACGTCGGCTTGCAAGTTATAAACTTCCCAGGAAGGTGCAACCTGTTGCTGTTAGCAAACTTAGCTAGCCAGTTAGCCGTTGTGCTAACAGGAAATACTGGATTTAAAGGTAGTAACTGGAAAACTACTTGGCGAACTCTTGCCTTTTTGTGAATTGTTGTTTATATCTATGTATTTAAGTTAACATGACGTTTTAGTTAAAGTGGAAAACTATCGCTTAACACTGTTAAGCAGTGAAAACAAGGAAATATACCTGTAACTTGGACGGTCACCACAGGTTTGACAGTACAGGTAAGTTAACGTTGCCTTGGCTAGCCTGATAGTTAGCTTGCTTGCATTCGGTGTGCTTTTTCTTTGCTTATTTTGTACCACACTCGATAAAATGTAGGTCAGCTGAATCGATGCGATTCAAATTGTCGCGACACACAACCCTGGAATGTTTCAAGCTGATGAAACGAACTACAATACGTGCTAAAGTAGCCAACAGTTCTAGCTAACCAGCTAGCTCCCCAAATAACTCTGTGCACCTGTCGCATGCTGTTTGCGTGTCTTTATGGGTTTTTCTGGATTTTTCACCCCCTTTTTCGATCGTACTGCACTTAGTTTAGGAAAGCAGTTGTGGCTGGTAAAGTATGCACGACTTGGTTTATGGTGCGCTGCGGTCACCTTGTGATATATCACTGCAGATTTGAAAACTCCGTGCTTCGTCTGGCATTTGTGACTTCTGTTAACCTCACGTTACACATCGGTTGTCTATGACTAAGAAACCATAAGACTAAGATCGGCCATGAGATTAAAACCACCGGTCTAATATCGTATAGAACCCACTCGTGGCAAGCTCCACCAAACATTTGAAGGTGTGCATTTTGTGTAAAAGTAGCTCAAACCAGTAGGGCTAGCATTTGCTCACCACGTGACCAAGTTGCTGGTTCACTGGTATCCTAAGTTAGATCGCTTTTGGTAAGTACTAACTACTGTATACTGGGAACACTCCACAAGATCTCTTTTTTTGCAGATGCTGCTACCCAGCAATCTATCCATCTTAATTTGGGGCTTGTCAAAGTTGCGTAACTCCTTACGTTTGCCCATTTTTCCTGCTTCTAACACATCAACTTTAAGAACCGTTCACTTGCTGCCTAATGTCGATCACCCATTGACAGGGACCACTGAGATATAAAATGATTTATATATGTTATGAAAAATTGCAATATCATTATAGTTCTATAGCTCTATTTTTAGCACCTGACTTATTATTTCTAGGACATTGTCTACTTTGCACCGTGCAGATTGTTAACTGCACCGTGTGTCATCTACTGGGTGCTTCAGGTTGTTTTTGAAAGAGCAGTTTAACACATTTAGAACAAAAAAAAGGAAATGAATACAAATATTGAGTATTCATTCTCAATTTGTGCTTTCTGTCCAGGGCAAAAAAGGGAAACGCCACCGATTTTTCAAAGTTTTTTTTTTATTCAGTCATTAGGATGTAAACAAAGCCCTTTGGACTGATTTGATGTGAACTAGTTCTTTTTTGCACTGGTGGTGATGGGAAGCAGCTTGTATGTATAACCCCTAAAAACAAAGTTTACCCATATTATTTAGTAGCCAAGTCAAGTTTATTTATATAGCGCTTTTTACATCCGAGCCCCCAAAGAGCAAGCCAAAGGCGACGGAGGCAAGAAACCTTCCTAGCTTCCTCGGGAGGAACCAAGGCTCAGAAGGGGGAACCCATCCTCCTCTGGTCTACACCGGATAGCAAAAACAAAGAAGAGAAAAGAAAAAGAATAAATAAATACATATATATAATAATAATAGTTCTCAGTATAAATGGGCAGCAGCAGTTCCTTGTGTACAGGTGCCGTGATGAGTTTAGATCAGTTCTTTGGCGGACAGGGCTGTTCATATGGACTCCTCCTCAGCAGGAGTGGTATCAGGGTAGAGTTTTATCAGGGTGGGTCAGGCTGGTCCAGATAGCAGAATGGGGCAGGATCACTGATATTTCAGCAGAGCAGTTTAGTACCCAAATGTACCACTGTTGTCTTCTGAAGTTTTATATGTAATGTTTGTGGTAATGGTAAACTTGTGATAAAGCTGGGGGGGTTTCTCCCCCCTTAGTGCGTTCACTAATGTGTAAGGTTCCCCATGATATAATTTTAAGAAAAGGAAACATGTGTTTATTAACTGTATTAATGTTAACTTCTGTGTCTGATACTGTGATATTAGGAGTGGAAAAATACACAGAGCTCATGATTAAGTTTGATTCTTTTGGGATATTTTGGGCAAAATAAAAGAAGAGGGAAAAAAGAGTAATTGCTGGTCTTTAGTAAACTAATGGGACTGAAGCTGGGAGGCAGGAGCGAGGTCTATGACACAAATGTGGAGGACTGGGTTGTTGATTGGTACTGTGTTTCTTTGCTACTTTTGGTATTGAGAGCAGTTGCAGTAAGTTTTAAATTTAGAGAACACCAGCACTTCATGATGCTTTGTGTGTTTTTATGTTGTGGTGTCAGTGTTTCAGCAGATTATTTGATCCATAGTATGAAATCCTTGTAAGTTATTGATTGTTGATTTTGATCTCCCTGCACTAAGCCAATGACCGACATAGATTTGGCTTGGGATGGAACAGTGTTGGGCTCCTGTCTCCTGCTATGCACATTCTTGTGCATTCCTCCTTTCTGTCTTCAACGAGTCAGGACAGGTGCAAAAGCATAGCTTTTACCAGCTGTAGAATGAGGCACCTGAGGCTGTGTTTTGTACAAAAGCTGGAGATACATGAGGCATTCCCATTGAATCCAACTGATAGTAGGTCCCCAGACGTTGTGGTGTCCAGGCTTTTGTAGAGTTGTCCTGAAGGTAAGAAATTACAAGTTATTAGGGGTGTAAATCACAAGTTCCACCGTGATTTGATCCGATCCGATTATTTTAACCAACAATCCAAGCATTTTCGGTATCTGAAAATTTGCAGTGCTTGTTTTGGTTAATGCAATTTGGCTGATTTGGTTCGACACTGGGGTCTTCAGTCAGTATGAAATGATGGAATTTCACAGTGTGCTACATTTCCATGAACTTACACAAATCATTTTGTGTGGGCAAACTGCAAAGTAATTGAAGCATTTTATAATTAAATTCCTTTTGCAGTAAAAAAAAAACTGTACACAGTAAAAATTGATTGTTTAATTAACACACGTTTTTTTTATGTCACATATCGATACATCATGCTCTTGGACAGTACATCAATAAAGACCAATGCACCCCTATTAGTTATGAAGCTAAATGGTTGTGGCACCTGCTGCGTAAAGTGTAACAGAACTTCAGTTTTTAATTTGAGCATTTATTTTCTGTTTTCTTAATTTTGAAAACATTTTTAGCATTTTAATTTGAATGCTTTTCTTATCATATCCATAATGTTTTGGTGCATACAGGGCAGTCAGTTATAGCTTTAGAAAAAAAGCAACATAGAAACCTGAAACCCAAATAATTCAAAAGTACATAATCAAAAAAAAAAAAGAAATTAAATTACACTGAAATAAAAAAATACAGTAAAATTTCTTTTTGTAAATTTGCTATCTGTCTGATTAACGTTTACAGTACGGTGTGAACCGAACAAAATAGTCCAATAAAAACAAGCCGTGCCAGGTTTATAAGATACCTTTAGCACCAGCACAGACATCATGTGCTCATTAATGCTAAGCAAAATGAATGTCTGATGTAATTTCAGCTTGATATTTGGCTAATGTTTACAAAGGTTTTGTAAAAGTTCTCCACTAAAATCTTACTCCAACTTAAATGCCGCCATGTATCAAAATAAACCCTGCGAATCACAGCACATAGAATTTTTAAGCCCTTCAACATAAAAGCCCAATCATGTGAGCATAGGTGTTTCCATATAATAAACCCCACACACACTACTCCAACATGATCCCTGATCAAACCAAGTGACTTGTTTTAATCATGGTTCCACAGTGGTTTCTGTGCAAGGTAGCGAGAGACAGAGCTTATTGGATTTACCGATCGCAAAACTGTAATTGATGTGCACCAGTAACTAACCGGTGAAGTAAATATCATTGACTATCTAGTTATTCTGTTACAATGGCACATCAGAATGGTGGGACTTATTTGATAGCAAGTGAACAGTCAGCTCTTGAAGTTGATGTGGTCAAAGCAGTACAATTTGATAAGCCTGATAATCTGAGCATTATTGTGATCGCTAGACAACTAGCCAGAGTCAGAGCATCTCCAAAACGGCAGGTTTTGTGTATGCAGTAGTTAATACATGCCAAAAGTGACCCAAGGAAGGACAACTGGTAAATTGGCAACAGGGTTCTGGGCACCCAATGCATGTGGGGAGTAAAGGCTAACTCATCTGGTCTGATCCCACAGAAGAGCTACTCTGGATTAAAAAGTGAAGTCTGACTCAGATGGACAATTGTCAGAACACAGTGCACCATAGTCTGAGGTGTTTCAGCAGCATGAGGGGGACCTACTTAATATTAAGCAGGTGGTGTTAATGTTCTGGCTGGTTAGTGTATATAGAAAAATATTGCATTATGTATCCAACACCTATCACTACATGACAATGCTGGAAGCTGAAAGCAGTACTTAAATATGCTAAAGGAGCCTGTTTGATGTAAAGGATGGTTTGTATGAGTGGAATTTCTGTACTGTAGTCAGACTGCTCGTTATCGTTTGTATGCTGGTCTGCACATGAAGTTGGAGCATTTTGACATTCCATTCCCAGAGCCTTGGCATTATCGTGGTGGCCCGATGCAGTGTCAATACACAACAGAAATTAAGTTAATCATTGCTTAACCACTGCTGTGTGCAGACAGTGCTGAGATTTAAGTTTCCAGTTGATAACCAGCAGCATTATAGGCCTAGTTTTTAATGAATGCTGTAATAGACCACTGAGACCACCGAGACCACTGATATGAAAGTGTGCATTTTTCTTTAATTAAAAAGACTTAAAGAAGCAATAAAACAAATTTGCTGATACCCAAATTCAAAATATTGCCCATTTTCATTCTGCTTTTGCAGTAAGAAACGTTTATGCAAATGTTCCTCCCCACATAGTTGGGTTGCCAACTTTGTTGAAGTGACTGGAGGGAGATTTTCAGTTTCATGTATGCATGGTTACACTGCCAAAAACATCGGTATCCCAGTTAAACAGTCTTTTCTGTTTTTATAGACCAGGAGCAACACGGCACACTAGCTAAACCACATTCACATCATTGGGAAAAATGTGTGGAGTTTTTGACCTTGTCAACCTTTAAGCAGAAGCACTTGAGGAATTAAACAATTTAACAATATTTTACTGATTATTGTATAATTAAAAATAATATAATAAACATGAACGTTTGAAAATGTCTATAGTCTTTTGTACTAAAACACAGGTGTTGAACACGTTTTTCACCATTAGCTATTAAACCCAAATTGACACCCATTGAATATGGACTGAGGATAAAGTTGACAGGATCAGACAATCCTTCTCTCCGGTCTCCCTCCTTGACTCTCAGCCTACAGACCACCCCCAACTTTCTTGCTCTACTCCTGTTTCCTCTGAGAATGTTCTACAACTTTTAAAAACCTGCAACCCTACCACATCCCCACTTGATCCAATCCCTTCACCCACACTTCTAATCATATCCTCTGATCTTCTTCCTTTCATCTTACACATTATTAACATCTCCATGACAACTGGCCATTGCTTTCAAATCAGCTGTAGTCACTCCCATCCTGAAGAAGCAAACATTGGACATCAACGATGTGAACAACTACAGACCAATATCCTTTCTGTCATTCCTCTCCAAAGTGCTAGAACGTGCAGTGTACAATCAACTTAACCTATACTTATCTCAAAACAGGTGACATGACCGTAAGCAATCTGGGTTCAAGACCGCACATTCCATTGAAACCACACTACTGGCTGTCACAGAGGAACTTCTCAAAGCCAAGTCAGAGAAGTTGTCTTCTGTGCTAACTCTACTAGATCTTTCAGCAGCTTTTGACACAGTAAACCATCAAATACTCCTTGCTTCCCTCATCAAACTTGGAATCACTGGTTCTGCCTTGCAGTGGTTTTCATCCTACCTGGACTCTTCTCGACTGCTTTCCACTGGAGTCCCCCAAGGGTCTGTACTTGGGCCTCTACCATTTTCTCTATACACTCGCACTCTTGGTGAGATTATATCTTCAAATGGCTTCTCTTACCACAGTTATGCTGATACCCAACTCATTCTGTCTTTTCCTCCCAGTGATCCTCAGGTCTCTACCCAGATTACAGCATGCCTAAATGATATTTTTACCTGGATGACAACACATCACCTCAAACTAAATCCCAATAAGACTGAACTTCTGTACATCACAGGGGATGCTTTCCCACGATCTGACCTTGCCATCAACTTTGAGGACGCAGTCATCACTCCCACAATGGAAGCACAGAATTTGGGGATCACTCTGGACGAGGGTCTTACATTACATACATTACACATTCATACATTAATAAACTTTCTTGAACATGCCGGTTTCTCCTACACAACATCAAGAAAATTCGTCCCTTTACAGCTAATACAGAATGCAGCAGCTCGCCTGGTCCTTAACACACCCAAATTCTCACCACCCCACTGCTGAGAACCCTTCCCTGGCTTCCTGTGGCTGCCCACATCAAATTCAAAACACTGATGCTGGCCTTCAAAGCCAAAAATGCTCCAGCTCCTGTTTACCTACCTGCAATGATCAAACCACGGATAACCGCTCGTCCTCTTAGATCATCATCTTCAGCCCGACTGGACATCCCCCTTCTCAAAAATCGAAGACAGACTCTTAGAGCTTTTCTCAGTTTTGGCTCCCAAGTGGTGGAATGAACTTCCCCTAAATGTCAGAACTGCAGAGTCCCTCACTGTCTTCAAACGACGACTAAAGACTCACCTCTTCACAGAGTACTTGGGACCACAACTACAGAACTAACAAACTTACTAACAATACGAAAAAAACCCAAAAACTTTTATGTCAAGGTTTTGCATGAGCTCAGGTATAATCTAGATTGACTAGCAGCTCCTAATCCAAGCCTAAGTTTACTGGTATAGGAAGTTTCTCTTTGTTGACTAAAAAGCACCACGTAAGTCGCTCTGGACAAGAGCGTCTGCCAAAGCCGTAAATGTAAATGACTCACTCATTAGTGCCCTCTAGTGGTTGTCTGTCTTTTATTTTATGATGGGAAGAATAGCAATAGGAAGTGGCCTGGCTCAGCCATTATCTGGCTTTGCAAGTTGCACACCAGACACGTTGGTGTTATTTTGTACAGGCTGCAAGACTCTAGCAATTTCTAAACTCTGAATGCAGAGAACCAGAACCTTCTCAGTTGTATATAGTACAGAGAATAAGCCTGTGTCCTTGCTAGCTAGCTTACCAGAGCTGTAGGATCATTCTGCACTGGGCATTCACGCCTACACCGTTTATGTGCTCCTGTTACTGTTCAAGGTTGCCACCCTGGGCAGGAACAAGGGTTTAGCATTTAAATATTGCCATGTTGCGCAGCCCGAGTGCTGGCAGTGCTTCGGACTCGTTACTGATAAGCTGCAGCCACGTATAACGTCAGCGTTTTGATTTTGGTGGGAAATGAAGGGAAGCTTGATTTGCACAAACAGAGCTCAGTTCCCATTCAAACAGGTACACAGGAAGTACAGCACAATAAGTGCTAATCATTTTCTTTCCCTCTACAGCTTGGGTTGAAATTAAGCAAACAGCAGTGTCTGATAATGCTTTCAGTCGGGTCAACAGCACACATTTTTTATGCATAGTGGATGTTTTAAAATAAGGATTATTTAATCACATGCTCGAGGAATCATGAATATTGAGATGCTGGCGTTAGCTTGTTTTCTGGGCCTCTGTATGTTGACACTGTTTTTGCCTTTGTGATGTGTTCCAATTCTCTTTACAGGTGGACGTATGTAGGTTACGAAAACCAGAATGCTCTTTAGCGGGTTGTGTGTACTTTCTCCTCTGAAAGCTATGTAAATACAGCGCAGTGGGATCAGGTCCCCTGTCAAAACCTGTCTGTCCGGCTCGGTCTTGCAATTTGCCTTTCTTACATTCTTTCAAATAGGCTTCAGCCTCAGTACTGTCCAAAGCTTTTCAAATAGTGATGGACTTCATTGTTTATATATTTTAGGTGAATATTTTTTGCCACGTTGGAGATAAAACTAAGCATTAACATGTATTTTATTAAACACACATTTTGTGCATTTTATATAGCAGTTGCTTCTGGGTTTATCAGTGTAGCCTTTTATACTGGCCATGCACAGCAGGCAATGAGGCATCGCAGTAGCAGGTTGGTGCCTGAGATGAGTCTATTTTTTTTCCGCTTGCCTCTATAAAGAGCTGCTGTTAGAGGAAAAAGCTTTACTGGCCATGTGCTCGCTCACGTTGGAGTAGACTGTTAGTTCTGTGTCCAACATTAGCACCCACTATTTACCAAATATGAGCATAAATCTATGTTAACGAATAAAATGAAGGTTGGTCACCATTGGTGAGTTGCAGAAATAGGCAAACCTCAGTAGAAGCTTTTTTTTAATCATATATTGTTAATTGTCATTTTGGTCATGTCTGAATATTGGAAAATAAATGATGAAAAAAAATTACTAATTAGTGACAACAGCTTGAGTGTTAGCTGTTCTGACAGTTGATGCCACATGTGCAATAGCCATGTCCAGGCCTAAACACTACTAAACACATAGTACATGTGGCTGCATTCACATGGATGACTAAAAAAGCATGCTCTCTACAACATCCTCTCTGGAAAGTGCTGATCTTGTTCTGCCTCATTAAATAGGAACTGAAATTTGAAGCTTTATAAATTCTGCTATCGTATGTCACAATCCACTCCAGCACAACCACACTGTGGTAGAGTGTCAGTCTTTCATAACCAACTTTTGTAGCAGACTATACACTGGGACAGTATTTGTTCTCCATTTTAGTGAAATAATAGTTGGCTGATTGGCCATTATGGGCCAAGTGTTTCAGCATATTGTTTTATTATTATTATTATTATTATTATTATTATTATTATTATTATTATTATTATATACAAAGTATCCGATTGGGTAAGCATTGTAGTGGAAGTGAAATTCTGGGCTATTTTAAACCAAGTGGAATATTACAGTTGTGAATTCGTGTGCTTCACTGGCAGCCAAACCTTGAAACTTGTTTACACTGACACCAAAAATCTGTAAAAACACCCATTTTCAAAACTTCCTAGAAGTTCCTAGATCAGCACTAGATCAGCAGTCTTATTTTGAGAAGGTTGATGAATAAGGGCCAGCTCTTATGGTTTCTCACGGCTTGTTCACTTCTTTTTATTTGAGAAACTCTGAACTGAAGCAGTACCTCTGACCACCTGGCTGTGTGATCCTGCTCCTGTGGGAATAGGGGGCAGTAGCTATGCTGTTGAACTTTACTTTTGCCTGTTATTGAATCGTGTGTGTGTGTGTGTGTGTGTGTGTGTGTGTGTGTGTGTGTGTGTGTGTGTGTGTGTCACAGTTGGGTGTTGTGTGTCTGGGGTCACCGGGGCTTTGTTTGGTCTGTGTACTCGCACTGATCAGCCTGTCGTTTTGATTTGAAAGAAGTGGAGTCAGGCCCCATTAAAGCCATTATACAGCACAGTCTTACACACTTGAAGAACTCTCTAAATGCTGCAGGGCTTCACAAAACACATTTCAGAGTTTTCTAACACACTGTGTTGTGTAAACGCCCACTACACCCCCTGCATAATAGTGTGTTCTGACCCCTTTCTATCAGAATCAGCATCAGTGAGCCTCGGGTCACCATGACTCTCACTGATTCACCACTTGGATCACTTTTTGTAGGTATTGACTATTGCACACCTGGAAGACTCCACCTGCCGTTCTGGAGACGCTCTGACTCTAGAACATCACTTGTGAAAGTGGCCCAGATCCTTACCCTCCTGCTTCCAGCACATCGACCTCAAGATCTGACTGTTCAGTTGCTCACACCTAATGTACCACACCCCCCTGAACAACTAGATTTTGTCTTTGAGCAAACCTGCTTTCAACAGGACAGATCTGTCAGACTGAGAGATGTGAACAGTTTAACAGCTGATTACAGTAAACTGGCTCCTCGTATGTGCCACTAAGACCATCTGCTCTACAACAGGGACCTGCTGCTTGGTCAAGGCGGTGAATTCAAATGTCCCCTGATGTTTCTCACTGGTCTGCTGCTGCCGACCAATGCGGTGAAATGAAGGGAACAAACATTTCAGCCTTAAACGTCCAATCTCCTGCTTTTCTCTCTCTTCTGTTCACCTGAGAACCAAGTGCTTATTTATAGGATTTTTGGGCAAAATGCTTCAGCACATAAACTGCACCTATTGACCCTACAGTGAACACACTGCACCTTCCCCTCATGCTTAAGATCTGCTGCGTGTCTTCAGGCTCTGGGAGTTAGATTTGTGTTGTGTTGTCATGTTCTTTATTTAACAGTGATGAAACAGAGGAATGAGCTTCATTATCATTCACTGATCTGAACCACTCACACATGTGCAGTTTGACACTTTAGGCAAAGTCTAGAAGCAGAATGAATATCAGTGATTTATTGATGTACTAGAGAAAGGCAAAAGAAGGGATGGGATCAGTGTCTTGTGGTTTGGCGCCCTGGCCGCGTCTTTGACGACGACCTCTGCCCTGGCCGTATCTGTCGCGAAGGCCTCCAACGTGGCTGCGCCTGTGGCTGTACAAGCCTTTGGTGTGGCATCCCCCTTGCTCTTGCTCTTTTATGGGGCACCATTTGACCCATCGTCATTGAACCTGAAAAGTGCAAACTTCATGGTGAGCCTTTCGTACTCTTTATCTGTGACATTAGTCCTTTGCCTGGCTGCATCTGTGGCAGCGGTCTTTTGTTTGGCTGTGTGTATCAAGTTTACTTTTACTATGAGGAAGAGGAGACGTAACATCTCTTTCATTTCTGCTTCTGTTGTGGCAGCCGTTTGCGTGGCTGCACTAGTGGTGGCGGCAGTTTGCGTAGCTGCACTCGTGGTGGCTGCGTCTGTGGTGGTGGCGGTCCTTTGAGTGGCTGTACCCGTGGCGGCAGCCGTATGCGTGGCTCTGTCCATGGTGGCAGCCTTCGGTGCCGCGGCCCGTGGCATGGTGGCATTCTTTTGCGTGGCGGTGGGCATTAGTGTGGCGGCCCATAGCATGGCGGCACTCTTTTGCGTGGCGGTGGGCATTGGTGTGGCAGCCCATGACGTGGTGGTGGCTTTTCGTGTGGCGGCTGTCTGCGCTGCAGCGAATGTGGCGCCGCCCTTTGACACATCAGCAGTTGTTGGATAGTCATTGAGCGTCATACGTTCAAAGCTCAGGATCAGCTTTTCGTACTCTTCATCTGTGACGTTGCTCTTTGGAGCAGCTGAATACATTTTATATTAATATTTTATATTGGGAAAATGTCAACAGTATCATGAAATCTTGAATTTAGAACCAAGACTCCTCTCACCGACCCCTAGTAAGTGTGTAAGGACAATGTGTATGTGTGATTTCTGCTCACTCTCTACAGCTCCAAAAACATCTACGATAATCTGAGCTAAGCTGAACTTGTTTTTGGGCTGCGTGTGTATGTATGTGTGTGTGTGTGTCTGTATATAAGGCAGCCAGGCAACATTTTCCCAATCCTGTATTGTCCAATTTTGGTAAACCGCTGCAAATTGTAGCCTCATTGTCCTGTTCTTAGCTGACTGTGGTCTTCTATCTGCTATAGCCCATCTGCTTCAATATGATCTGCATCAATATTTGTTCCTTTACATTTTTATTCATAAAGAAGACACACATTTATTGTACTAATATTAAATTATTTTACCTAATTGCACAGTAACAACTTTGTATGATGGGCATAAACAAAGCATACCCATTAATGCAAACAATGCATATAAACATTAATGCATTATGTGACTGCGCTTAGGTAGTGTAGGAGTAGTGCTTTACTACTTTAGTAGATTTGCCATAAAACAACCATTCAATCAACTTCACAAATTTAGTGCCAGAAATTAAAGTCTGTCAACTGCTTCTGGGCTTTCTCTGTGTTAGTTCACAGTGTTGCTCCCTATGATCATGAAAATATCAAAGCTTGGCTTCTCTTTTTTGGCTGCCAGGGGTGTAGGGCAGTGGTGGCCTAGTGGTTAGGACATTGCCCTTGGGACCTGAAGGTCACAGGTTCAAGTCCCGTCCCGGGCACTACTGAGGTACCCCTGAGTAAGGTACCGTCCCACTACACTGTTTCTCGGCTTGTAAGTCGCTTTGGATAAAAGCGTCAGCCCAATGAGTAAATGTAAATGTGTTGCTTCAGATGCTTCTGGAGGTCCCACAGCTAATCTGGGCCGGGGCTGATCTCATGTTGAAGGGCGTCCACTTCTGATTTACCTCTTTACACTTTCCCTCAGGAATGCAGGACCTTTTAAACCTTGGATGCATAATAGAAACGATGTCCAGTAGTTGCTGGGTGGCATGGTCAAGAGCTTTATCAGTTGGCTTAAGAGCATAAGTGTCCTGCCAGGTAAGGGGAAGATGTCTGCCTTTCTTGTTAGATGAGAGAACTTGGGTGATGGCCCATTCATGTTCCAACATCCTCTGGACCATTGCCGCCCTTGATCCCCATCTTGAAAAGGATTCTGTTATGAGCTGATGGGAAGGTGGATCCTAAATCCTTTCTCTTTTTCCAGCTAAAGGAAAAATTTGCAACAATTCTCATCCCTACACCAATGGCCTGTTCAGTGCTGAGATGGCTCCTGTTTCTCTAAAAACATACAAATTGCACTTCTATTCCATATTTTGTATTTAAATTCCAGTATTTCTCATGTAATTAAGCACACACACTCACATGCGCTCATTCACGCATACACACAAGCCGTTTACCGATTGCGCTCACAAACACACGCGACCTTCATTGCTGATTACTATATTCACTCGTTCTGCTCGTTATTTACATTTAATTTAAAATGAATCGCCTTAAAGTTCATTTTTTTTATATTTCTCACACATAGGCACACAAACAAACCCTTTACAGATTACACATACACAAAAGCCGGGAGCCAAAGCACTGCAGTCACTCCCATTTGTTCAAATAAACGGCTTTAATCCCATTAGCAGTGTTGTGTGCAGTAATGTGAAAGTGACTTCGTTATTGTGAACACACCCAAGCACCACAACGAAATGTGACCTCTGCATTTAACCCATCACACTTGCACACATGGAGCAGTGGGCAGCTACCAACAGCGCCCGGGGAGCAGTGTAGTGGAACGATACCTTGGGGAAACTGCAACCTTCAGGTCCCAAAGGCAGTGCCCTAACCACTAGGCCAGCACTGCCCAATGCAAACTTGTGACGTGTCGTCTAATATCCACACTTTAAGCTCATCTTTGAGCTCCAGCACAATCGTTTCTCCAGTATAGTCATCTGGCACAAAGCTCTTCAGCTCTGTTTCCAGTAACATGGACCGTTAGGGTCATGTATGGTTGCATGGTGCAATTGAATGGATGTGATAGAAAAGGGACTCACGTTCTGAAGCTAATTCAAGGTTTTCTCCTTCACTTTATTCTAGAATTTGGGCAACGTATTTCTGACTGGGAAGGGCGTATTTGAGATGTTCTAGGGAGTTTATGAAATGCTTTTCAACCGAGATGAGAGCAATGATAAGGCTGCTGTTATTTCCTTCCATTTGTGGCTTGTTTTTTCTTGCAGTGTGCAATGGGAGAGCGTTGGTTTGTGGTGTGACAGGAGGTTTGCTTTGTTGCCTTTTAAGATACCATACTTGGTAACGTTCTCAAATGATTGAACATGTTTGATGTGCTATCAGTCTTTGCTCCTTCTTCTCTCTTGAAAAGTTTGCATATAACAGTCTTTTGTTGTGTATCTCTCTCTGTCTGAAGTGGAACCATTTCCAAATAACTGACCTCACATTTCTACCTTTGTTGGCTTTCAAGGCTACCCACTTCTGCCTCCCTTTTGGCCACTGTTGGTTCTGTGGTTGAGCTAAGCAGGAAGTGGGCTTTTGTCACAATATGCGTTTAGGATGTGCCCCAGTCTGCAAAAATTAAACAATAATGTGGGGGAACCTATTCAATTAATATATTGCGATATTTTCAAATGATGCTTTAAAAATATCGTTCCCATCATGCCAGTTGATGTATTGCCAGGCCTAGTTTTTGATATAAATTCAAATGAAGGCGACTTCTAGTGTGTTGTTCACCAAGTCACCCAGTGATCGAGTGATTTCAACAGTGTTGATATAACTTTGTGGTTTTCTTGCCCTTTTTCTGCCCCTGACTGTTGGGAAATCATGAATATCATTGCTTTTGCCCAGATTTGGCATGTTTACATCATGGAGTAAAGGTGTTGAGCCATGTACAGTTCAGATTATATAAACAAATAAATTAATTAAGTAAGTAATGTTTATTGAACGGTGTCCGAGAATTGCCGGCTGGGCAATAAAATGAGTCTGTACCATGGACACTCTCTGCTTTGTGGCCTAGTGGTTAGGACCTTGCCCTTGCCCTTGGGAACCCAATGTCGCAGGTTCAAGTCTCAGGGACCACTGAGGTATCTTTGAGCAAGGTACCGTCCCACTACACTGCTCCCCGGGTGCAGTTAATAGCTGCCCACTGCTCCACATGTGCATGTGTGATGGGTTAAATGTAGAGGTCACAATTCGCTGTTTTGCTTGAGTGTGTTCACAATGACAGTCACTTTCACTTCACGTAATGTACCACTATGGAAAATACTTTACACTACTGTTACCAGTAACAATACTCTTGCGTGAATCCTCAAGCGATACTCTTTCATTTTAAGAGGGTATGGCCATTGGTGTCTACATTTACAGATCTGTGTGACTACATGTTGATGCGTTTGGATTTTACCTTCAAAATTAAGCCAAACTTTAAAATCAAGTAAGACTGAGTACTATTCTGAACCATTTCTAGTGTAATTTCATTACATTAATTGTAAAATGTAAAGGGTATTTAAATTAAACATTATATACCCAAAATTTGCAGATGGAGGGTTTTGTTCTGGGAAAATATACAATCTCCATCTGAAAAAAAGCCTGAAAGTAGTTAAAAGAAGGGTGTTTACGGATGCTGTTTAAGCAGCGTTACAGGCGAGTGATGCTGATTTAATGAAGAAAAGTGTTGATGTGCAGTGCATTGATTGGCTGCACCATTATGCCAGTTGTCTTTGCTTTTTTTGAAGGCTAAAACTATACAGCACCTAGTAGGCATTTAAATTCTCCCAGGCGCAAAAATGACCACCCTGTAGGATTATTTCCTACCTGGGTACTGAACTGTATGCGTTTATTTAGACTTGTTGTCTTGGTACACACACAGACACCTGCGCATGGTGCTGGGCTTGGTATTGGCTCTGCATCATTTAAAACAGCAGTTAAGAAAGCAGCCGGAGACATTCCTGCTGCTTGTGCTCATTCCGTTTACCTGCAGGGCATAACGAGTGCATGATGGGATATAAGTGACCTCTACAATCGTTTCACAAGCACACAGCTTTCTAGCCCTGTGGCTAAACTCATTTTAAAAAGATTATAGCCAGTATCATTAACTAATTAAAACTGATCTTGTATATTTTAATTTTATATTCATATGGTTTAGCTAAGCAGTGCTTTACTGACTGTGCTTTACTGATTGTCAGTTTTCAAGTGTAACACTCCTTAAACTCAAACATCACAAAGTCACAGGTCACGTTATCGGTCAATCTGTCATTTTTCACTCTCTTAATACCTGCAGATAATGTAAAACCTTTGGGAATTATTATTTCTGATTTATTAAACAAACATGAACAGATATTTTGTTCTGTGGATAAAATAAGTACACCTTTGTCTTCAGAAGTTGGTTTTCCTTCATTTAGCAGAAATAACATCTTGTAGGTGCATAATTGTTCACCAGTTTTTGAAATTGGCTTACAGATTATTTTTTTCTATGAAGAATTTTTTCATTTGAATTCAAGATATTTGAGGGATTTCTTGCATGTACTGCCCTTCTCAAATTCTACACAATTGAATGGAATTCAGAAACACTGATATGATGCAGAATTTATAGCTCAATCAATGACGGCATGCTGTCCAGTTCCTGAGCTAGCAAAGTATTTCCCAAATTTCCACCGCCATGCTTCATAGATTCTTTTCCTGAAAAGCTGTCTTTGGTCTATACTACATGTGACACATTTAAATACTGGCAATGACCATTTGTGCCATGTGACAGGTTGCAATATCCTTCTGGACTTAGGGAATACCATTACCATGAAGGGATGTACTTGGTCTGCAGCAATATTTCAATAAGTGGTATTTGCCAAGGTCGAATCTACATAAATGCCAGGTTTTCAAGCAGAACATTGCTCAGAGCACCACACTGCCTTTGCTGACTATGAACGTTGCCAGAAGCCTATAGTTCATCCTGGTGTAATCTCTTCCTCAGATTAGTGATTGATCAGATCAAGCTATCTTCTTCTATTGCTTTGTTGTCCAGTTCTGATGCATTGTAGGTGCTTTTGATGGTGGACAGGGGGCAGCACTGGGACTCTGCTGCTCCACAAGTAAGAGGTTTTATACTGACCCACCCCCTAGCCATCACAATTTGACCCTTGTGAAAGTCACTCAAATCCTTATGCCTTATCCCACCCTTTGACAGGTGCCACTCTTGCCAACTTTGCCAAGATGTTCAAGGCTGCCTTTCAGTGAACATACATTTTTTTTTATGCATAATTTTTTTTCTACTCCAACTACTCCAAATGAATTATTTTGACACCACTTGGAGGAACATACAGACGCATTTGTCTGGTGGTGTCAGTCTCTTTATCATTGTCCCCTATACACACTATCAACCATGTCTAGCCCCACAAGGTTTTGTTTCGTCTGTTTTGCTTATGAGGCAAAATAGTTTCTGTGTAGAAAAGTCCAGTGTTTAGAAATTATCCTCATGTTCAGAGCAGCTGTTCTTGTATTGCAGGGCAGAGTGCTCTGATCTGGAACAACTGGTTCTCTCTGAGGGCTCGTTACTTGTCTGATACGTGTGTGGGTGGGCTGTGTTCACAAAATACTACAGCTATAACTCCAGAGGTATTCTAGCACAGTGTGTAGCCTATGAGCAGGGCAGTGGCCAAACCAGTTTGACAGAGGCAGCTGTATTTCCACAGCTAATAATTGGGCCATGTCTCAATTGTCTGTCATAGAAGTTTTCACAGTGGGGCTTTTTATAATGGGTAAGAAAACCAAGCTCTGCCATATTACTGAAGGTGCAGTGTCCAGCAGCCTCAAAACAGAGTGTGTAGTGTAGACCTGTTAGTAAATAAGCGTTTCTCTCGTTTCGCAGTCATTTGTTTAAATGATGCACAATGACATAAATCATATTTATATATTGGCAGATAATGGCTTGTTTAGGTTTAACCAATATTTCAAACTGTTTTTTTTGTTGCCTTGCTTGTCTATTTGCCATGTATATATATCTGGTGCATTGTTTTGCGAAGCACTGTAATTAAACTCGCAGCTCACTTCTATGTTTTATATGTGCTTTACTGATGCCTGTTAGTATTAATGATCCTTATTTCACTTTGTTCAGAGTGGCTGTTTTGCTGTTGGTGTTTCCCTTTAAGTAAATCCTAAATAGATTCTTAATTCTTAATCTTTACGTTATTTATGGTATAATGTATCCAACTTTATCGAATATATTAAATTATCGGACTTAGTGGGTTAATCACTTCATCTTAGGCGTGGCAGTTTACTAAAAAAAGAAAAAAAAGAAACGAAGAAGAATGGCCGAAAGCTTGAAGACAAACATTTTCTCTAATAAAAGGGTAAAATTAATAATAAACATGTAAGTCTGATTTGTAAGATTTGGTGAAAAACCATCAGTAATGCATATCTGCCTAAATCTTGAACTTTCCATTTTTTACAATGACTTATGCCACATTACAGTACTGCCAGTATCAATAGTCATCCCATCATTAAGCCATTTGAGGTTTAGATCATAAACGATTTGAATGTAATAGTAGGTTGTTGTAGATTACTATAAACCTTTATGACAATAATTATGATCTTTCATGATTTACGATTGTGTAGTAATAGTTTCACAGTGTGGCCAATGTTCGTTTGTGTCTTGCGTAAGCTGGTCAGATTCTCTGGTTCTGCCTGCATTGCAGGTGTCCAAGACTTTTAAAGTAACCCATGACTCATAGACAGAGGCCTGGTAATGTATCACATCTCCACCAGCAGAAAGGAGGAGGCAAGTTAGCTTACAGTTTGCCTGCTTTGTCTTCACTTCACTGAGTCAAGCAGATTATTCAGGAACAGGAAAAAAAGCAAGAGCTTCTGAATAGAACGGTCACTACTAGGTAGTGTAGTAGTCTGATAAACTGCTGGTTATTTTGATGATTAAACAAGTAATTTGTATTTAAAATGACTTTAACTTAAACTGAGTAATAATAAATGATATTTTAAAAACTAAAACTATAGCTATTAAAACAGCAAATATTGGCTGCTGTTTTTTTTTGTAAGAGAGTACAAGGGGTATTTGAAGTCCTGACCTGGGGACCACTGAGGTTCCCTTGACCAAGGTACTGTCCCCTGGGTGCTGTTGATAGCTGCCCACTGCTCCATATGTGGTACCTTACTAAATGGTGGCACCTGGGTTGAGACTTCACAAGGGCAAGTTTCTAACCATTAGGCCACTACTGCCCACCAGTGTGAACACACAGTTTGGTAAATGTGAATAATATTGTTTATTTTGTTAGTAAGTCTAAGACGCCTTGAATTTTCTGTTATGTCCTTTCTACTTTTTACCAGTGTGGACATAAAATCGGTCTTAAATTTCTTTCTTAAAGTCTTACATTTAACTTGTTGAAACCTGCAGAAACCCTGTAATTTTGGTTGATGAAATAAAATAAAACTTACTAGTTACTAATCTTAAATCTATCACCAGATACCAATGAATTAACAGTACCAGGAGTTCTAATAAATGTATCTTGTAGTATAAAAAGGAATATATTGTTAGAAATAATTTTTAACAATGTACACATCACGCTATGTTAAAGCTGAAAATCCTTTAGTTAAAAAAAAAATGCAAAAAATGATAACATACAACACAAGTGTTATTGGAGCTGTCACAATGTCCCCACTTTTTCACTCCCAGTACTGATAGCACAGCTTTGGCTAGCTAACAATACTTATAGCAGTCTGATACATAATAATAATAATAATAATAATAATAATAATAATAATAATAATAATAATAATAATATAATAATAATCAACAACAACAAATTATTGTTGAAAGACTGCCACCCTTAATTCATATACTGCAAAAAATGGCATTGCAGTACCCAAAGCAACCAACAGGTGTACAGTTAAGAGTGATTCAGCAGTATTCAGCACTGTAAACAAAGCAACTTCAAAGTTGTAGCTTTCTGTGCAAATTGCAGTAGAAAAACACATGGTACTGTAAAACAAAGCTCAGTAAGTATGTATAACATTCCAGGTTTTTTTTTGCCAATTCTGATGCTGTGGATAAGATTGGCATATTTCTAGATCTTATCATTTTCTTCGGGATTTTCTCCTAATGTGCTAATTTTGGAGAATTTACAACCCCCTGAACTGTCTGTTGGAAAACCTCTAACTGTTTCAACTACTTATTCACCTAAAACCTACCTGCAAACAACAACTACCTCCCTAAAGAGTTAACGCGTGAAGCCGTTACAATAGAATCTCCATGTAATGCCATAGTTTCGTACAAGGTTTTTCCTTGAACGGTTGTTGTTGTCCACAACCAAATCGAGCAGTTTATGCTTATTTGCTAGGGCTGAAGGAGCCCCCCCCCCATCTACCACACAGGTAAAGTGTCTAATTCAGTAGTGTATTTGTTGTGCTGCTAGCAGCAGTAAGCATGAGGTCATCTCCTTTCTCTGTTTGTTTTAACCCGTGTGATCTCACTGTCAGTATTCTCAGCACATGTTGAATGAGGTCATGTTTAAATGGTCGTCTTTTAACATTTTCTTTTTATGATGTTTATGTCCTGTATACCCCAAAATGATATGGGCCCATTTACCATGTGGTATTCAGGTGAGAACTGTTTACATCTGGAAAAATCCAAGTCCCTCTTTCTTCCTTTGTTCGTTTCTCCCTCTCATCCTTAAGCAGAGAGGGGAGGAGGTGCTTAACGAGAGCCCAGTTTGTTTCGATTGGTTTTCGAAACCGCATTCCAAAGTGCAGCTCGATACTCTGCCCTCTTTATTCCCTGCTGAGGTTACACCTACCACACATGGCTAATATTTCCCTTCCTTTCCTTTGCTGTTTGAGTCACCAATCAGGTGTCGAGATTAGGGCCATCAGAGTTGATCCGTCTTGGGCGCGGCAGTGTGGTACACGCACTCTTTCGAGTTCAGAATGCACGTCCGACCATGCGGTGCTGCATAAAGCTGTCAGGAGTTGCGTTTGAGCAGCACAGGAAGAGCGGCTGACATCAATGGCTTTGAACTGTAAGGAGTAGGACGATCGGCCCAGTGGCCTCAGTGACCCTTGTTGGGGTGGCCACCATACGATCACATGTTTGCCTCAGGTGTTATTGGTTTGGGTCCAAAAATGTTGACTGGACCCAGTTTCTGAGGTCAGTTGAGACAAAACTAGAGCTTTTTGGTGGCAATGACTTAAGTTGGGTTTGGTGTCAAAAGAAAGGTGGTTATCGAGAAAACAACCAAATGATAATTTGTACATTATTGTTAAACAACACAAATCTTGCGTGTAGACGAACCTTTTAAGATGTAATCACTAAGGCACAGTTAACAGAGGGTACTTGACCATCTATCGCGGAGTCGCAGTATCCTGTTTTTCATGTTTTAGGATAGTTTGACATATCACAATATGGAAGAAGAATCTGTTCTTCAGGGTTATGAAAATGTTTTATTGAGGCCGTCTCAAATAATTTCCATACTCCAGTATTTGCGCCGTAGGTTTGTGTTTTGTTTTTTAGAAGCTATTTTTTACGCCACAGTATTATTGTGCAACTACAATCTGTTTCCTGAGAAATGGTCTTTCATATAGAACAGTTATTGATAATATATGGAGAATATTAAAATGTATGTATTATGCCAGACGAGAAGAGATATCTGAGAAAGTGTGTGGTAGCATCTTACATAATCTGAGGATAATAAAAGTTCTCATTGCAGTCGTGTAATAAAAGAAAGATGTGTTTCTGATGAAAGAGCTAAGACGCACAAGTACACTGATCCAGCTATTTATGTTCCATAGCCTGAGACTCCGCTCTGTCGTTTCATGTGCTGAAAGTTCAGTGCTAGTGGGTTTAATACTCAACAGCACAAACAGCAAATCTGTTTATCACAGCAGAATCGCGTTCGCAGGCTCTTGCTGCCGTACCAGAGACAAATCTCCAGAGCTTTTCTGCTAGGAACCCAAGATAATCCAATTTTTAAAAAAATGTTCTTTTAAATCTGGTTTAGAAAGCTGTAGAAAGTGTAGTTGTCGAATTCGACTGGATCTACATGGAGGGAACATTTCAGCAGGTGTGAAGTGACGATGTTAGTGTTTTTTTTTTAGTGTATGCATTGGTCTGAGTCAAGTGGAAGGGACTATTTGTCATTGTGAACACACTCAAGCACCACAACGAAACGTGACCTTTGCATTTAACCCATCACACGTGCACACATGGAGCAGAGGGCAGCCATCAACAGCGCCCAGGGAGCAGTGTAGCGGGACGGTACCTTGCTCAAGGGTGCCTCAGCAGTGCCCGGACTGGGACTTGAACCTGCAACCTTCTGTTCCCAAGGGCAAGGTCCTAACCACTAGGCCTCCACTGCCCAGTGCGTTATGGTTTATGGCTTGTTATGACTTGTGTTATAGGCAGATACATCTGGCACAGCTGCTTTGGATTGAAACACTAGAAACGTGTGTGTTCTGAACTTAAACTTATGCCTTATTTTAAAGGTGTTTTTTTTTAAACACAAGTATTCATGCTGTTATTTGGGAATGCCAGTGACCGTTCTAGTTTTTATTGCTAGTATTTCGCGTTCTACTATACGTGATTGGGTAGAAAGTCTGGTGTTTTGTGACGTGTAACATGGCCTAAAGCTCTACTAAAGGACATTTGACACACCAGATAAACAACTACAGCCTCAGTGTTGGGATGGCACATTGTGGGAGGCAGTCTTAACAAACTTTTATTAATCCCACTGATATATCTTGCTCTGAAGGACCTTCTCATGGTGTATTAGCTGGATAAACAGAACTGGATTGTGTGCAGGAATTATACAAATTGATCTTGATAAGTCAATATACGTGGACGTGTGGGAAGCCAGTCCTGAATTTAAGTGGCAAAAACCTTACAGCTGGGGCCTCTTACTGTAGATCCATCTATGAAGTTTGTTGAAAATGACCAAATCAAATCCTCGGGGCCAACATCGATCAGTGCTGATGAGGTTTCACTGAGAAATCCTTGGAATATGAGCTATTCCTGAATGACCTTGATGTGTTTTGTGGGAGCTCTAATGTTTACTGGTATGCTGAAGTGAGTGTGAAATTTTTCATGGCTGGCAAAGCTGTTATCAGTTGTTGGAAGAGACTGTCCCTAGAATGTGTTGTTTTTATGCTGGTTTACGTTTTTTTTCTCGCTTCAGAACTGACTGTGGGCTTTAGTGATGGCTTTTTTTTTGCTGAAGTGTACAATGTGTGAGGATTAGGCTTTTATAAGTCCTGTAGTAATGCAGCATTTATCTGCACAGCACCTTTTCATCCTAGTATGAAATATTTTAGACGTTACACACAGTCATTTTAAGGCGAAAGGCAGGGGAGAAGGGTTGCATTGTGAAAATGTTTATTAGGAGTTTAAATCACGAGTTCGATCCAATCTGATTATTTTAGCCAGTGATGCGATTTGAAAATTTGTAACAATTTTTGAGTTACGATTCGGCTTATTGGGTTGCACGCTGGGGTCTGCGGTCGGTATGAACGCGTTGAATTTTCACACAGTCTGCGACATTTTCCGATGATCTCACACATGCAAACAAATCATAATGTGAACATTTCATTATTAAGGGCAAATGCAGCAGTGTCGTCATAAGCAACAGCAGCTTCTTGGTTTTCAAATGTTTTGATTAAATGTATTTTTTATGGGTTTTCGTGTGCTGTTTTGGTCGATGCGTCGATACAGATACATTTTTACACCCCTAATGTTTATTACTATCTAACATGTATGCAGAAACCAAAGCAAGGCTTTACAGTGATCCCATCATGAATATTTGAAAAATGTGTCATTGAATGTCATTGAATTAACTTTTAGTAAATTACAATTATTAGCAACCTACTAATAACCTCTAATAACACACATGTTCTGCTTTCTTTTGATTCCAGGAACCTCTGAGCTGCTGGGATACTGGAATGGAAAACCAAGGTAGGAGAACCTAGCTTGTGACCCATGATTGCTTTAAGTGTGCATCATTCATATGTGACAACAGTTAAAGAGTAAACAGTTCAGAATTGTCCTCAGAAAAGTCTTTTCTAATATTGTTTCACTCCAGTGAGAAAATGGCTTGGAGCCATCTCCCACTTTTTCTGTAAAGTTTAATTTATTGCACGTTTGCTTTCGTTGTGTATTTGCACAAGGGTACAGTATAAAGAAGTTCTCATCACTATTTATAATGTGTATATTTTAGCCTTTCTTTACAAAACGGCACAAAAGTTCGCCTCATAGCACAGAGTGTTTGCAGAGGTTCTAACAAAAAGAAGGCAAACATTAGAGGTAGAGCACAAAGAAGTGTGCAGTGTAAAAAAGTGGGACTTAAAGTACAAAAAAAAGAGTGCGGAAGTTGTAATTACAGTGTTAAAGGTGTGCAAATGTTAACCTTGAGTCCAAAATGTTACAAATTGTGGAAAAAACATGTAAAGGTGTTGTTTTTGTAGTGTAAAGTGTACAGTTATTCTTACAGCATAACGTGTACAGACGTTTGCTTTACTGTACAAAATGTGTCAAATGTATTAGTTGCAAAAAGCATTAATTTAACTATAAAAACAATGTGTAACATTAGCCTTACTGTAGTTTTTACAAAAAGTGTGCAAAAATGCAGGATACGTGTGCAGACATTTGCTTAACAGTCCAAAAAGAGAACAAATGTTGTTCATACTGTTTAAAAAGTTGCACAGAAAAATCGAGTTTTCTGTACACTAGGTGTGTGATATTGGAAGAAAAATACAAACCTATCCTAAAAACATTAGCTTTACACTACAAAAAGTGTGCAGAGTCTGTGTATACAATAAAAGTATGTATGAATACACACCAGTACACATTGTCTTCGAGTTAATCCAGAGCACAAAAGGTGTCCTTTCAAAACAAACATGTGCAAAATGCCATTTTACAGGACTGAAAATACAGATTTCCTTGTGTTTACAGTGGACCAAAGTGAAACCCTCCGTCATAAATGATGTCAGCGGTATGGGAGTGCTAGAACTGAACGGATTCGTTATTGTCGGTCATGTGACACACAGGCATGTTGACTCAGGAGATACCTGATCTTGCTTTGCACAGTCGACACACCTTCAGGTGCGTCTTTCTCTTGCGCTCTGTGATACTTCAGCACTATTTCGAACATCTTTCGGGATTGTTGCACCTATGGAAGTGGACGGTGTGTCTGTAGAACAGGACAACGTCTCAGGTAGGCTCCGGCGGCTCAGTCATTTGGGTCTTGACACCATTGGTGTTCATTTGCGGTGCCTTCAGGACGTTTCGCTGACCTGGCTCTAGACCTGAGGCCATTAGACATTAGTAAGTCTTCACAGTTTAGTGCCTTTGCTTCAGCGTGTCAAATTTTAGCCGACAAGCTAAATTTGAAGCAAAGACAACTCTTTGCTTTATCTTCAAGCTTGACAGAGAGTGAGAAAACGCTGGCTTGCCTGAACTGAAAGTGAAGATCCAGGGATTGTGTTGCTCATGCCTGTATCTGCTACGTTGGATCGCAATTAGGTTTGGCCTCGATTCCGGGCTTTTGTTACCGCTTTCCGTTCGCCGCTGGTGCTTTTCTTACAGCCTCCGAAGTTCCTTGAACACACGTCGCCAGTGAGGAAGCAGTATTTTGAACTTGTGGAAGCAGGCGGTGGATATTTGGTTACCATAGCAACGGCGTTAATCGTCAGAGCAGCCTTTTCTGAAATAATGATGATAATTATGCCATTTTCTCGATTCTAAAATCTGAACCGTGCTACGCATGTTTAATGTCCGGTTTCATAAACGATCTTGTGCAGATTTGGGATCACAGCATCTATAAGGTTTATTGGTAAAGTTCAATAAAGTAGCTGGACTGGTTTGTAACTTACACTTAACCCACTGCATTAAGTGTTTTTTCTTCCTTCGTGAGGTAACGTTAATGTTTTTAGTGTCTGTTGTAAGTACGTACTTACTTCCTGCTTATGAGTTTTCCAAACAAGCCGGTTAGTGTTTGGCCTTGACCTTTGGCATGAGTGTTTTCAACGGACATACAAATGAGCTTGTGTTGCTGCTGCTGTTGCTGCTGTTGGTTTGAAAAACGAAGCCGTTCTCTTTGCATGGAAATCACCGGGAAGTTCACCACCACCACCACCACACGTTTAGGCTCCGATGCTTTAGTTTATTGTTGAAACTGGTATTTAATAGTATCAACAGATTCTTGCCTAAAGTTTTATTCAGTAATGTTGCTGTGCACAAGAGAAGAATCTCTTGCGTCCATGCTTCAGCTGTTTAGCATTTATCTTTAGCTGCGATTTAATTTGGTTAAATCTTATCCGCTTTATTCTCAAGCCCATAAAGCTCTAAATGGGTAATTAACAGAACCTCCAGTGAAGTGGAAATAGACTGTTGTATGTTAAATGCTTGATATCTTAACATAGAAATGTAGAAATAAATAAATTCATACATATTTACATTTATTCATTTTACTGACGCTTTTGCCCAAAGCGACTTCCAAAAGGTGGAGCAGTGTAGTGGGACGATACCTTGCTCAAGGGTACCTCGGTAGTACCCGGGCCGGGACTTGAACCTGCGACCTTCAGGTTTCAAGCGCAATGTCCTAACCACTAGGCCTCCACTGCCCAGGTACATACATATTCTTTATTGCTGACATGCTAATACCTGTGTGCAGATATTAGTAGTTGATGGGTCAACATAAGCCCGAACCTGTGTTAGAGAAACTCTGACTTTTTTATATATATATCATATATGAATCAAAATCCAAGTCAAGATTGTTTTATTTGTCACACATACATTACACAGCATGTAGTCAAATGTCCTCAGATTGCTCCTGAGGCTGTGCATATTTGAAATAATAAAGTAAACACTTATTACATCTAAAGTAATAAAAATATCTAGAAGAAAAATATATTACACAAAAACAAATAAATCTATATGCACAATGAACAGTTATTGATGCTAAAGCATAAGGTGACATGGTTGGTTGAAACACAATGGCTGGTGAGTAACATTCAGGTAGAATGTGCATTATATAATGTGATTGTCAGTAGGTTTTTATACATTTACATTTATAGCCTATAGGCCAATTGCCTCAATTCATTTAATGCACTTTTTTTGTGTTCTTTGCATTAGGTACAGTCATAAAATTATAACTGTGTGACAATTCAAAGCAGTGCTATATGTTCAAACCTACGAATTTACTTTACAGCACAAAATTGTCCATACAGTGTAAAAAGTGTGCAACGACAACTGCTATCTTTGGAGTAATGGAGCTCCACCCACTTCTGGAATGAATTGGTGGCATTTCTGATCCACAACTAATTCTCCAACATTAAAAACTGATCTCACTAATCACAGCACCGTTCCAACGTGTAGTGTAAAGGCCAGGCCACTCTCTTCCAATGCTTCATGTTGCACTTCTGAGTCCATTCTACTTGCTTTTGACCGTGGACAGGGGGCAGTCTGGGCACACTGACCGGGTCTATGCAGCCCCAGCTACGGTGAACTGTGATGCACTGTGTGTTCTGACACCTTTCTGTGCCATGTGTTGCTCCAAAGCTGGATCAGGGCTCAAACATGTTACATTTCTCCTTCATGCTTAGCTAGTCACCTTACCTAACCTTTTCTGTAGCCTTTGCTATTTATGTACAGCAGGACCTGCATGGTGTATAGACCTCGCTGCTGTAGAGCTCCACCCCTCTCTCAGCTCACTCAGGCTGAATACTGATTGACTCTATGTGGTTCATTTTGACAGTTTTTCCTCCTTTGCCCATATATTGCTCCATCTGTCCAAAGGAGAATTGTGGACAGGTGATTCGATTCCACATGCCTCTTTGTTAGACATATTTAGGCCTATTTGGCTGCAGAACGTGGTATTTTAAGACCTGCATAATGCAGTGCACAGGTAGTAGTAGCAGCAAGGCATTTAATGTAAGAAACTGGTTTACACACCTGTCCTTTCTTGGAATGGTGATTAGTATTCATTCATTCATTCGTTCATTCTTTCATTCACTCATTCCCTCACTCAAGACATTTTTCCTTAGGCCTTTAGGTGGTGCTACTGTATCATTTGCTATAGTTGTGGTTTTTTTTGGTCATGTAGTTGTCTTTTGTTTATTTTATATTTTTTGTATTTGTATGGAAACCATTTTCAAAATCAAATGTGACCGACAAATTATTTTATTTATGTATTATTTATGTTCCTTTTCCCGAGACAGTTTTATAAATTTTAAGACACCAGACACGATGAGCATTAAATCTTTAAATCTTCACTTGTTCTGTCAAAAGAGCGCCTGTAGTTGGCGTCATGTAATTCGGCAAAATCAAAGCGCGACCACATTGACAGGATCAGCAGTATTGGTGGGCAAACTTGATCGACTAGGCTGATCGGTTGATCGTTTGTGTGCTGAGATGCCAGAACAAACAGAGACAAGAGAACGAGGGATCATTTTATCGGCTTCCCAATGATCCTGAAAGGCAACATAAATAGCGATTTATAAAACCCCACCAGCAAAGGACTGCCCATGTGTAGTGGCCACTTTGTATCAGGTGCAATATACAAATCTTCCATTACATTTATTCATTTGGCTGACGCTTTTATCCAAAGCGACCTCCAAGGACAGGAGCAAATCAAGCTTTTTAGCCGCACAAGGCAACACTGAAGTAAGTGCTACAAAGATGTCGAACACATTTCTTTTATTCATGACAAGTGCTGCAATAAGAACTGTAAGTGGGAAAAGTGAGACTCTCTAGGCAGTTATCAGGTAGCAATAGTTGGTACGTGACTGATGGGCTTAGGTGCTGAGGTGGGTGCAGAACATTCTTGAGACGCTTCTTGAATGTGGAGTGCAGTTCTAATGTAACTGGGCAGCTCGTTCCACCAGTAAGGAATAATGAAGGAGAAGAGTCTGGAGTGGTGTTTGAGTCCACATGGAGATGGAATCTCCAAGCACAGTTCTCTGTGCTGGTCTGAGTAATCTGGTGGGTGTGTAGGCCTGGATCAGTGTGTCCATGTAGCTGGGAGCTGATCAATCGATGATTCTGTAGGCGAGCATCGAGGACTTAAATTTGGTGCGTGCCATGACGGGAAGCCAATGCAGGGAGCCAAGCAGTGACGTCACAGGCCTATTTAACAGGCCTAGTTTCTGACCGCTGTGTTATACAAAAAGGCAAGATCAACCTGTCCTGGGCTAACGAAGGCTTAACCAAAAAAAGCCTGATGCTTACTAGAATGTCGTGAAACCTGTCAGTGCACTGTAGAATTTGTCAAACCAATGTAATATTAAACTGCTATATTGCTTTTCTGTGTGAAAAATGTATTCGTATAGCCGGTAGTGTGCGATCTGCATGTTTGTTACCCCGAACAGAGTAGCTAATGCTACATACAAGGTTAACCATGGTTGTGTGCCAAACCACTTCACACACACACAATTACTGAGTGCATTTCTACTAATTTTACACACTATGTAGCATATGTAGGCTCATATGCAGCCTAAGATAAAGTAACACCTATTCTTCCACTGACCGAAAGACATTTTAAGCTGGTCGACTTTAAAGCTAATAATCATCACTAATCCAGCTTTCATCGCTTTGTACCCCTTCAGGATTTTGATAGGCTTTCAAACGCACTCCAGAGTCCGACTCGGGGCAGTTGTAGATATTTTTTGGAAAAGGAATAGTCCAGTGTTCTCAAACCTGTCTGCAGAATTTTGTGCTGAATTTGCGTAAATGACTAAAGATAATGGTTTTATACTAAAAATAAACTGACAACCTGTTGACCCAAAACACGTTTCAGTACAAGGAAAGCGTCCATGGTAACGGTGACCAGCACGCATTACTACACTGTTTTAAAGCAAACGTGGAGCCAATCCAGTGTGCAGTGTGTGAAATGTAGGGTTATTGGGCGTACCGTCTCTCCAAAAGCTCCAAAAGGCAAAGAAAACTTCGTTACCTCACATTTTGCGTACATATTGTTGTCTAGAGGGAATTTCTCTTCTGTAAAAGTTTCCTCCTGTGTGCAGTGCTTCGGTGCAGCCTTGGTCTGAGTGAACTTGCTGTATTCCATTTGTTTACGGTTTAAGGTGCATCGTATTGGACGCAGGTCTGTTACTACTGCTCGCGTTGGAGACGTTACTCGTGGCTGTTAGTTTACTTTGGTTTTCCAGTTTGGAACATGTCAACTGTTAACATTTTAACAGTGTCCTGACACATATTTTGCCCTCCGTTTACGGCACCTGCATGTCTGCTATCATGAAGGATCGGGCTTAGGCTGACCCCCAGAAACCCAAATATAGAGATAAAGTGCAAAACAAATGGTTCAACCTTTTAGATGTTGTTCTAGGAGGCATCTGATGCAGAAATCAGTGTTTTTGACATTTTAGTAACTTTTTAGGGAAGTGTTGTAAAATTGCAACGTTGGGCCTGTTGAGTAGCAGAATTTCAGTGATATCACTCCCACTCTGAACACATGCAAGGAACAATTAAGGGTTTGTTTGTCCTGCTTATAAAGGGCCTCAGAAGTCTATCACAGAAGTGCCGTAATCAGTCTGATCTGAGATCAGATCGGGACGTCCCGAATATATTGTGAAGCCCTTTTGTTTAAGCATTATTGCAGTAATAGATAATGATCCTGGTGGATGATGAATATTATAGTATTAGACTGTTTTATTTAAATTGTGAAGCCTTTTTTTTCAAGGTTTTTTTTTTTTAGTATTTACATTTTTTGTGTATATATATATTTTTTGTGCAAAACCTGACAACGTATGTAGTGCATCTACAGAAAGCGTCAGTGTGCTTTACACCAAAATAGATAAGATTACAGACGACTTCACGCACCTCAGTAAGCAAAGAATTCGTCAACTATCAAAACTTAAGTATACGTTTTATTAATGCCAACTTAACATAATTCATTGACTCGTTAACTTGAATGTTTTCTTACTTCTTAATAATAACTTCTACTATCTTTACTTTTCTTTGACTTAAGATGAAAGATTCCAACGTATTCAGTGTATTAACGCTCAAGCCCGTGAACGTCATTAAGTTTGAGTATGAGTTTTAACTGTTTTCAGCCCAAATCTGAAAAGTCTCTCTTTAGCCTAAAAACTCCGTAACGAGCCTATTTATCTTGAGCTCATTCATCTCCTGATGACGGGGTGTGTGTGTGTGTGTGTGTGTGTGTTTACATAGTGTACCGTCTCAGCCTGGCACAAGAGACCGACAGAGCCTCTCAAATAGAAGCCCCCCCTCTCTCTGTCAGAGGGTAATGGAACAGGGTAGAACTTCTACACTAATACTGAAAAATTCATGTCAATTTTCCGCAAAGCATGTAATAATCTATTTGAATAATATTCAATAAATGACACGTATACAATAACAAAATATATTGCTGTTAACATGTAAAAATCATACTTTTGTCCCTGATTTTGCTGTATAATTCTGTTGTTAAGATATAGTTATTGAGAGCATTTTGTTGTGAAGTGGTGCGTTGTAGAGAAACATACCTTTCTTTAGTGGTTGTGATGTGAAGCAGGGGCTGCAATACAAAAAAACAGCTGGTTTTATTTACTATTTACAACAACCAGATAGCTTCTGAGCTTGTATATGTAATGCAGATAATGGTAAAATTGTGGTAAAAAACCAGGCTCCTGTTTTTCACTGTATTGCTATGCATGCGTGTCTCTGCCCTGCATTTACTTTAAAAATGCATTAGAGGCCAGAAGCTTATATTAAAACTAGAACAGCGCCTCAGGCACCAGACTATATGCTTGCTATTGTTGTATTATTAACTTTCTTTGAGGCGGTTTTTGGACGTCTGGTTCCTATCAAGACCATTGTGGACAGTTCTGACTCGGTAGGTTTCTCTAAAATGAAGCAGTTCACATTAAACCGCTGGATTGACTTTGTTTTCCATCTTAACCGTTTCATTATGAAGATCTAGAAAAATTGTATCGGAGTGATCTAGGTGAGCATTTTCACAGGAGGTGAAACGAATGTATTGGCTGGTATTTTTGCTGGTGCACAATGATCTATGAACAATCAGATGCTGTTTCAGAGGTAAAAGCCTACATTTGAATGGGAAATTGTCTTTGAAACGATGTGATCCTCCTCATGAATCATGCTTAATATGTGGTGGTGTAAAGATTTGTGATCTGAGGGTCTCTGGTTCAAATCCCAGATCGGTACAAGTACCACCGAGAGCAAGGTACCGTCCCCAATCGCTGCTGTCCTGGCGCTGCCCAACTCAACCTCTGCATTTAACCCATCTGTGTAGGAGCAGTGAGCAGCTTTGTTGTGGTGGACTCTGTGGTGTGTTCACAATGACATTCAATATGACCAGGGATACAACTAACAAGGTAACAAGATTCTCTGGGTAAGACTCTCCATTAGAAAGGGGAATGTACTAAGAGAGAAGCTCAACCTCCACCTCGGACAGCGTTTCTTGCTTTGGGATTCTTGTGTTTACTTGGTGAGAAGCCGCCCTTGATTATTTCCAGTAGATTTGGTTTTCACAATTTTAGTTAGATAAACATTTCAAATCTCCTTGGCCAAACTTTTCATCCGTGTTGTATTTCACGCAGCTTTTATGTTTGCGTGTATTCTTTATTTGTACGTATATATTGTGGCATGTGCTGAGATGGCTGAATAAAAATAATCTACAGATTACAGGCCGTTGACAGCACAGCCTTCTTTCTCGTAATGATTTTCAAGTGAGCCACAGAGGGTATGATTCTGTGCGGGTCACCACAAAGACGCGCTAATTTTTAACTTGTCGCATAGCAGTAAGATGAAGTGAAGTAGAGCGTTTGACCCTCTTATGGCAACTAGTGTTACGCAGCGTGTCTAAAGCTCAAAGGCTTTTACAGAACCACATGGGACGTGTTCGATACTTCAGTTTTTAATACTTTTTCTATTTATTTTATTTATTTACTTATGCTTAAGTGTCTGTTTGTTGTTTATTTATTTGTTTATGTTTTTAATGTATTTATTGTTTGCACAGTATAGACATCGTTTTAAACCAAAAATTGTGTCTGGGAAATGTTTAAAAATTGCTCAATTAAGAAATAACTATTTATTAAATGGAATTAAATAATTTAAAAGCATAAAAACAAACTTTCCAGTAAGTTAATTTGTTTATTTCATGTTTGAAGGAAAATATTATTTATTTTATTTATTTTGTATAGAGAATTGTGATCTGCACAGTGAAGTCAAAAGTGGCAAAAAACAGTGGCTTGCTTTGAGGATTAACTTTCTGCATAGCTTGAAAATTAGGCTTTTGTAGGTAGATGTGCTCTTGTAATGTAAAAGTATACACACACGTCAATTACTCTGTGTCAATTACTTCGCGTCAGTAATCGAACACCACTGTGGCGTCACTTCCTGATGCCTGTGGGTTCCACCTCAGCTCATCTCGTGTTTCAGGCGGCTCTCGGGTTACCTCGTCCGTCAGGTGGAGGAGTGAGTTGTGGGAAGTAGAGGTGTGACGTTCCAAAGGCTCCGGCCCTTTGGGACCCCTGCAACATACACTCAGACGTTACTGCTTGAGCTTGTCTGTCCCTTAACCGCCCCTAAGCCTCCGGTGAACTTTACTCCTGAAAACGCCGCTGTGAGGGAATGACCGGCATCCAAAGGCGCCGACATACCTCCGCTCAGCCGAGTACCTTATTTACCAAGCCAGAGGGAGGGACCTAGCTATCGACTGCGCGAGACAAGCAAGAGCAAAACGCAGTCAAAGCAGGGCGGGGAGGAAAGAAAGAGAGGGACAGCGACAGAAAGAAAGAGAGAGGGAGAGAGATAGCGAGGCGAACACTGGAGAGCGAGCCAAACAGGCTCCAGTTACACTTTAGTTTGGCTACTGGTACTGGGCAAGAGAAAAGAAGAGAAGAAAAGCAAGAAGAATAGAAGAGAAGAGAGGAGACCAGGACAGAAGAGCTTCAAGCTGTGGCGCTACACTTCGCCCACCCTGCTGCGGGCCTCGTGACTGGGGGCCTCCGAGGCAGGCAGGACTGGAGGGTGTTAGGATAAGAGCATGGGCCAGGGAGCTAGCACTGAGACCCACACACAGCATTCCACCCCCGATACAGGTGAGGTCTAGAATACAAAACCGCACACCACACAGAACTTCAGCAGGGCTGCCAAATGCAAGACAAGTGTGTGTGCGTATCGCTCTGCTTTGTTGTTTTCTGTTTAGGAGAAACTCAAGAAAGGCCACGGTTGCGGCGCAGAGCGCCCCAGGAAAGCTGAGCAGTGTTTTTTTTGTTTACTGTTTATTGTCTTTGTTGGTCTGGTATAGATGAGTTGAACTGGAAGAACGTGGAAGGGCACAGCAGCCTACATTATTATCTATTTGAGTGAGGAAGGCGGTGGCAGACATTGGCAGGTGCAGGAAAATGCAGGCTGATGGAATGCAGCTACTGTGAAATCAGACATCCCGTGCTACGCGTCTGAGATATGGAGCTTGTTTACAGCACACGTTGTTGTTGTTGTTGTCTCTTCTTTTTCAACAAGACTTTTGCTGGTTTGTGCTGTGTGTTGGAGGATCTGCTTCCTGAAAGCTGGTTTAAGTGCACACTTTGAAACCAGTAGCTGGCTTTGCTTCAGTCCAGATGGTTAGATGAAAGACCCTTGCCCTTGCTTGTGTTGCATAACCTGCAAAAGCAAAGCCCAATGTGTGCACTGTGGTTGATGGTAAAGGACAAAAACACTTTCTATATCAGTTAATGCAACAGTTTTTTTCCCCATTTTATACTATTTTCATTGGTCAGTTTGTTATGAAATTTTGTCTAAATGTTAGGGACTGTGTGTGTGAGAGAGCTGGTAATTGGTTTGGTGGTTCATAATCAAAGATGGGTCATGGCTCACCAAATTTGTCAATGTTAGAGTTTCCCATAAGTTCTCCATTTCTCCATGCAGGATCGCAAAGCATTTAGGTCTGTCATCATCTACAGTACATAACGTTGTGAAAGATTCAGGGAAGTCTGTTTATGACCAGGCTAGGAACCACTGATAAATGTGCAGGAGACACTAGTCCACAGAAGGCACTGATGAGATGAGAAATGAGCTACTGTGAGCCAGAGTTTTCACTTTGCACAGTCTGCCATTGCATCAAGAAATGCAGCCTGGTAATCAAGGAGAAATCCTTACAACGATTCTATGCAGAAGACCCAGAGTTCTCCAAACTCAAGCTTTTCTTCGATGAGTCCATGTCAAGTTCTCTGCACCATAGAAAAAAGGACCATGCAGATTAACAGCAAAATGTGCGGTCATAGAATATGGGTCATGACTATCCATAGGAAGGGTCTTGTATATGTGTGAAGGCAGGATTCACTAGAGGCATATATTGGGATTAAATGAGACATCAAGGCGATGTCTTGGAAGTCCATGGTTATTTCAGCGAGACAATGCCAGGCCTTATTCTGCATGCGCTACAACAGTAAGGCTTTGTGTACACAAAATGCATGTGCTTTACTGACCTGGCCAAAGCCCACGCCTGTCTCCGATTGACAAAGTATGGCTCATCATAAAGAATCTGATAGAATCAGATGGGGACCATGAGCTTAAAAATCCATTTTCAAAACTGCAACAGCTAGTATTCCTACTTTTTTTGTGTGATTTAAAGGAAAGATAATGTATAACACAGTGTCTCTTAAGCGTCTATTTCAGCTTTTCTTGTTGTGTTTGCATCATTTGTTTATATTTACAAAATATATTTAAGCTCTATAGCGAAAAAACTGAAAATCTTGTAATTGCACTTTTTCTCAGTTAATTGAGTTCAAGAGATGTAACATCACAGATGTTCATATATACACGGCGTAGTATAGTTATACACTATGCACTAAATATAAAATGTTTATACGTTCTATTTAAAAGCATATGTGTATAAATCATATTTAAAAATCCTACATAAAAATATGGCTATCTGGCAACACATAAGGAGTGGGAGACTGTAGGCGGGTGGGGAACATACAGCAGTACTGGGTACTGGTTACTACCACCTGTCATCCCTATCCAAAAATCCTTACTTATGCGAATGCTCAACCTATTTGTCCCTTTACTGAAACTGCTACATTTGTAGAAGAGGAGATGGTCAATATTGTGTTAGGGTGTTGCCAGATTAATATCAGGTGTGTTTATATAGTTTGGTTGTACATATATGGAGTTGAGTCCCACACTCGAATGCAAATTGAAGAGAACGTTTCAAGGCTGCTTTGCCTGAAAACCAGCAGTCCAATTCCAACTAGACTATTGTACAGTCTGGATAAACTGCAAGCGACGATAAACGTTTAACTAATGTTCAACACTGACATCTTGGCAAATATTTACAGTCTTGTAGTTGCTTCAGTTTGCTGTGTGTGTATGCAGATGTTTGAAATGAACTACGTAGTATCCTTTTCAGAAAAACATAATAACAAGAATAAAATGGCAGTTTTTAGGCTCTGTCCACACGGACGTCTGAATTATTGTTTTCCTGACATTCGGGCATCAGGTGAGCGCAGATCAAACGCAGACTGTTTTTCTGCACGTTCGAGCGAATCAGACCGTCCACACAGGCTTTCAGGGCTCGCATTCAAATATATGCCGTTAGTTTAGCTCTGGAGGACTATAGCCGCCCCATGATTCTTCAGTCAGACTGTGATTCCAGTAGCAACGACGATATTTTCACCGTATCAGGAGAATTTTTAACACAACAACGTCAAGGTTTAGGTCTAAATAAAGCAACTGATCCATATTTCACTAATACAGTGCAGGATAAAGCTCAAACCCCACAGATTAAAAAAAACACTGGTTACTGCCCCCACAGGTCACATACAGTATTACAGTCTGGGCTGCAGGTTGGTGTTAAACAGAAGGAAACGAATTCACTTAGAATGAGAATCGTGTTTATTGGACAAGTGTGTGAGCGAACACATACAAGGAATTTGTTTCTGGCCGATGGCATCTCTCAAGTACAGTGTAGAACAGTAGTAAAAAAAAAAATACAACAAATGTAAATGGCACAATAAATAATACAGGGGCAATAAAATAAACAATATATACAGTCTTATTTATAAATACGTAACATGGATTAATATTAATGAATATAAAGATAAATGTTACAATGTATATAAGTATTATTTGAACATATGTTTATACTATTAATCTAAATATATGTATGTATATATGTATGAAGACATGCATGCGCATATATACAAATGTGAAGGCTCATATTCATATGCATACACATACACACACGTACATACACAAATGTATAAATCACTCATGAAGAGTTGAACGCCCGTGTGGACTAGGCCTCCGTGTAGTACCCCTACCTTTTTTTTTTTTTTTTCTTCGGATCATCTGCTTTGGTTAAATTCAAACGACACATTTCTCCATTTGGGTTTAGTTTCTTTTTTGTACTTTTTTATTGTTTTTATTATACAGTTTTAGTATTAAATATTAACAAATTATGTATCTCAATCGTTCTGGAGAGCCCTAAATTTATTCTTGTAGATACAAACCTGTTTTTACGCTTTTTTACATCCCATACTGGCTGAAGACTCGTACGCTTTCATGTGTCAAATCACATTTCTTTGTGTTTTCACATTTCCTTTGTATCTGCTTCCCTGACTTCTGACCTCTCCATCGCGATGTGCGTCTAACGTGTCCACACGAATGTCGTTAACCCCAAGTAGTGTTTGTGGTTTGTGTTAGCTAAGTTCAGTGTGAACATGTGCTGGCGTTGAGGTGTTGTCTGGGCTGAGGGTGTGTGCGTTGTCTGACTTGTGGACGTGCATGTGTTGCTGTCTATGTGATCTCCCTCCACGTTCAGTCAGGGGTCGTTGGGCGTATTCTTCTGCCTGTACTCTGATACTCTGCCACTCGCGCTCAGTATTGTAACACAAGGTAGTAGTGCCATGGCAACAGGCACCATCGTAGTCTCGGTCATCACACCCTTCTTCCTGCCAGCACACAACCGCGGGTGTGTGCATGTGTGTTTCAGGAAGTCAAAGAAGCATCTGGGAACAGAATAGAGAGCAGCAAACTTCAGTCTGCTTCTGTCTGTATGCAGTGCTGGCTTACACAGTCTTACACTGAACACTGGCCGTTTGTAGTACTCTGCCCGTGCCCCGTACATTTATTAACCTCCATCTTTTCCAGCTGTGTTACGTGATGCCTAATCCATTCTGTTAAAATGTAAAGGATTATTACAAAGTGTAGATTACCTTTATATTGTGAAGTGTCTACATGGTGCGATATATTTGAGTGGGTGGGTGGGTGATGGACTATATATATACATACACACACACACGCACACATACATATATACATTTTATATATTAAAATTTCATTCATATAAATACATTTCCTATTAAATACAATATATTTTACATAAAAAAATACAAATAAATATAAGAACACCCGATTTTGTTCATTCTGGGATGTTCCATATGTTTTCAATATACTTGCAAATATTTTTCATTATAAAATTCTATTGCTGGTCATGGTAGAAACGTAGTCTATTGCATATTCTCCTAAAACCTAAAATGCAAACTTTTTGCTAATGAAATCAGTGTTTGTCTGAATGTTGTGTGTTGCAGGCTAGCAACGCTTTTCTTTATCTTCACAGCTGTTGATGAGTCTATAGTTTTGTGGCAGTTTGAGTTTATGCCTAGAAAGCAGTATAAAGCATGCAGCTCAGTCAACAAACATAAGACCCTTTGTTAATCCACGGTTCTGTGTTTTATCTCGGTGGATGGTGTTTTTATTGACCATCACCTCTGTATACACACGTGTTGCCACTTCTAAATGATTAAATACAGGTGATGTGGGCAAGATGTGAGCACAGCTATTGGCTGAGTAAAAGAAGAAACTCACTCGTTACATAAACTCTGCTTTTCATCCCTGAATCCATTTCGAGAGCTAGATTCCCTGGTTCTGCCCACCTCTTGCCAAGTGTATTGCAGGGCGTCAAGTGCCAGCAGGATATCAACACACTCCTCTCACTGGAGCGGTCGTGCGAGACAAGCCTCGTCTTGTGTCTTAAGACCAGTTTGGCCTCTCTCTCTCTCTCTCTCTCTCTCTCTCGCTCTCTCGCTCTCTCGCTCTCTCTCTCTGTTTCTCTGTCTCTCTCTGTTTCTCTGTCTCTCTCTCTCTCCCTCTCGCTAGCTCTCTCGCTCTCTCTCCTCTCTGTCTCTGTCTGTCTCTCTCTGTTTCTCTGTCTCTCTCTCTCCCTCTCTCTCTCTCTCTTTCTCTCTCTCTCTAGCTCTCCTCTCTTGCTCTTTCTCTCTCTGTCTTTGTCTTTCTCTCTCCTCTCTCTCTCTGTCTCTCTCTCTCTCTCTCTCCTGAATTATTTATTTGGGACAGACGCCCTTTACAAAGTGAACAACACAGCTTGCATGCTATACTCTACTGCTCACTCAAGCAAAAGCTATCAATACCAATATCATTGCTCTCTTTTTTTTTTCTGCCAGAAGAGGGGAGCACAAACTTCTGTACTGAAGTAAACGTGAATCGGAAATCATAACACGCATGCTTCTATAAAGAAACACTGTATCACGGGAAGGTCTCTGAGCTATCTCAATGATTACTGATAGCAGGGTCTTAGCACCCATCACTCACCAAACTCGCAGATACAAATCATCGCTGTTGATTTTTGTTCTCTCCTATTGTCTGTTTTGCCTGGTTCAACCTCAGATGTCCATTCTCATGTGACAGACAGTGCTCTCGCTACATAAAGAGGCCTAACTTCATGGAGCGATGGTCTGAGAGCGAGCTGTATGTGTTGTACAGCCGTAATTTTAAATAATTTTGTGCGTTTCAGTACACTTAGTACACACGTGTTTATGGTATGTGTGTAAATGCTCCGATATTTAAAACATTTACAATAAAAGTTGGCTCCTGAAACCAGCATCTGAATTGTTCATCATCATAGCTCCCTTTACAAAGACCAATCGATGGGTAATTTTTATTTACGTTGTTTTTAGTCTTTAATTTTTAAAATGTAGTTTTATGACTGGCTGATAAAATTTTCTGCTAAATATTTTGTGTTTGCCAGCCATTGGCAGATTGGCCAGTAAATCAAGTTTAGTGTATTGGTCATATGTATGTTAACATTGGATCAGCAGTACAATGGCATGTGTTGGACGGGAAGAACCTGTAAACTCATGATAAATATAGAATGAATATAAAAAAATCCCAAAATAATAATAATAGTACTAATAAATTAAGAAACATGTAGAAATGGCTTATTAATACACAGGGTATTGTGCACTGAAAGGAGGAAATGTATACTAATGACCGTCTTCAAGAAGTTGTCCATGATGTGAGGATGAGGCTTTGTGTAAAGTGCGATGTACAAAAGTGACCAGTATGGGACACTGGGCGGCTGCAAGAACAAGTAGAGACCAAAACCGAGAGTATAACAGTATTGAGCTGACAGTGCCTACCTGAAATTGTGCGCCATTGGCAGGGTTGATGTTGTATGAGGTTAATATTGTTTGCCACTGTTTGCTGGTACATGGTGACAAAAATTGAGTATTTCTTTTTATTTTGGTTGCTTTTTGTTTTGTTTTTGTTTTTTGTCTGGTGGCGTAGTGGTTATGACCTCGCAATTTCAAGTCCCGGCCCGGGCACCACGAAGATGCCTTTGATCAAGGTACCGTCCAACTACACTGCTCTCCGGGCTGATGGGTTAAATGCAAAGGCCACGTTTTGTTGTGGTGCTTGAGTGTGTTCACAGTGACCAGTAGTCACATTCGCTTTGTAAAGGTTGACTTTAGGTTGACTTGGGTTGATCTGGAAACTGAAATTCTGAACCTTTATGATACAGAATGAATATCTGTAGTACAACAAAGTATCAAAAAGCTTATATTTTTAGTATTGAAGTTTTGTAGTCTGATTAGCCTGAGCCAGTGTGCTAATACTCAGATTTTACAGAGTTTATCATTTAAAGCTGTTAAAAAATGTTTGCGAATTGTTTGCTAGTGGGTAGTTTTGCTGGCGAGCACTGACGAGCCAGAAGGCCGAGTGAGACCGAGCTGTTTACAACTTTATGTTGTCATTTGTGTAGTGTTCGTGGTCCTGTGCTTCATGTAGCACCATGGTCCTGAAGGAACGTTGTTTCGTTTCACTGTGTGAACTGTATATGTTTCTCTTCTCCTACTCTTCCTCTGTCTTCATCTTCTCCGTCTTCTTCTCAATTCTCTTCTTTTTCTTCGTCTCTTCCTTCTCAGTCTTCAACGTCTTCTTCTTCTCGGTCTTCTACGTCTTCTCAGTCTTTAGCGTCTCTTTCTTCTCAGTCTTCGTCGTCTCCTTCTTCTCAGTCTTCGTCGTCTCCTTCTTCTCAGTCTTTGTCGTCTCCTTCTGCTCAGTCTTCGTCATCTCCTTCTTCTCAGTCTTTGTCGTCTTCTTCTTCTCAGTCTTTGTCGTCTTCTTCTTCTCAGTCTTCATCTCCTTCTTCTCAGTCTTTGTCGTCTTCTTCTTCTCAGTCTTCATCTCCTTCTCAGTCTTTGTCGTCTTCTTCTTCTCAGTCT
>JBBPDA010000487.1:0-17615 GCA_037974385.1 Arnoldichthys spilopterus | reverse complement strand
ATATAAAAATAAAGAAATTCATAACTATGGCTGCCGTGGTGTCGAACGTCTCTGTGTTGGTATTCCAAAACCAGTCCAAGAAGGTTGTAGCTGTATTGTGCTATGGAAAAAAGGTTACAGAGAATTTGGGAGAATGGACACTAATACATTTGCCACCTTAAACAACCAAAAGGAACAATAAAGAGCATGGTAATAGTTTTTTTTTATAAAGAGGGTGAGGAGGGGAGTGGTATTAGATTTCTTTTAAAGACAATACCCCAAAATATATGTACACATGTTTTGTTGACTGTTAATCTCATTTGCAGTGATGCATCTGCATGTTGGGTTATAAACAAATACATGTGAACTGACAAAGAAATTAGTCAATTTAATCAAGAGAACTCATCATATAACTTGACCAACTTTCATTCCAATTGTAATGCTCGAGCCATTCCTGCAGGTTATTAATCTACAGAGCACTGCATTTGCAAAACGCTTAGGTTACCAGCGTGCTAACAAAATCGGCAGTGTCCAATGACAATACTGAGGTTTCCTTGAAGCTAATACACCCACATTAAATGTTACACATAGAAAACTGCATGTGTGTTACATACTTGAAACATACTGCAGTTGAAGTGCAGGTAATCTAATAACAACTGCAGTTATTTTAGGCAACTCCCTAACCGTTAGACCAACACTGCCCCAGCATTCTCTTTGCTTTAATTTCACAAATGTGTAAAAAAAAAAAAAAAAAAAAAGTGTAGTTAGAGAACACAAGTTTCCAGCAGGCGTTTTATCCAACTGTACCATTAAAGATGGATACTTCAGACTTCAGAACTCCAGTAAGAACATGTATGTGTTTCACATAAATAACAGTGTGCACAGCCCATAAAGCCCCAAAAACATAGTAAGACCTAATGTAACACCTAATGACGGTGTTGCTGGAGTTGTTGTCATATGTATCTGCTGTAAGATTAAGAAACTCCATAGTCTGTAAAATGACAAACGTAACAAAACCAAAGCAAAAAGTTAAACCAATGTGTCCCTCACCAACCACCAGCTGTAACTAAATGATTACATGAACAGAAGTGACACTCGTGTCCTTCTCCCTAACGTTACACTATCCTGCCAAACGTCCTAAATGGGGTAGAAGTAGTACAGGTTGGGCACTTAAACGGTCACACTGTAACTGTGCAGAGCGCAGGTTTGACTGCTCTAAGACATTACTGACATGTCTGGCCATCTATGTATGGATATCTATGGCAACACCAGTACAATCAGCTACAGCATTTGCCACAGGTAGTCAACATACATGCAGTTCTACTGCTGGTTGAGAAGTATTCAGGCTGGTTTTTCATTTCACTTTGGATCCCAATACCACTACTATTATTTTCTGTCTTTTTCTTAACTTATCGAATTTACATTTACATTTATTCATCTGGCTGATGCTTTTATCCAAAGCGACATCCAGGACAGAGGAAACAATCAAGCATTAGCACTGCATAGGGCAACACTGAAGTTGGTGCTACGAGGAAGACCAGCGCATTTCTCGTAATTGTACAACGAACAGAACAACTGCTACAAAATACATATGCCAGGTGCTTACAGTAACTACAGACAGCAATTACTAGAATAAATACATACGCTAAGTGCTTATAATAACTAGAGAGCAACCAGTACAATAAACACATATGCCAGGTTCTTACAGCAACTCCTACAATATAACCAGTTAACAAGTGCTACAGTAAAACTAAGTGGAACATTGTTGTCTGGGTGACATCCGGTCGGTTATCGGGTAGCAACAGTTCATATGTGACCACTAGGCTTACGTGCTGAGGTGGGTGTGGAAGTGCAGAGCTTCTTGAACGTCGAAAGAGACTCAGCTGATCTTGTGTCACTGGGCAGCTCATTCCACCATTGAGGAACAATGAAGGAGAAATTGTGTGACATATCGTGCAAATCGTGAAAAATTCAAGTGTTGCAATATCCTTATTTGGCCCTTACACCCACCCCTACCTATTTAGTATTATAGTATTTTTTAGAAAACTGAAGTGTGAATCCAATACAGTGAATCCAATCTTACGCCGAATGTGTATTACACTCGCACTGCGCATGCATGAAATGCCAAATTATGCTGATATTGGAAAGTCTGACAAGTGATAAAGCGCTCAAAACAAACTGGTGAGCCTTTGAGGGCACAAATAAAAAGAAAATGACAAATGATTTACCTTTGTGGATCATAAGTGCTTCACGAGGCAAGTCAAACATGTTCAGTGCATGAGAAGCCCACAGCTACTACTGCATGATCAGGATCTAGTCTAGTATCCACATGAGCGACTGTTCGGATTGAACCGTAACCAGTCACATCTGCCTTCAGTTTTTGCCTCTTGTACCCTAATGAGTGTTACGTGGGATCTTTCTTAAAGTGCACGGACTCAAACTTCCTCAAATTCAGGCCCACATTCTCATGCTGTTAATTTAAGCTCTCCATATCCAGCCTCTTACATCATAACCAAGCTTAAGTTAAGCCCTTAGCAGTTTTCACGTGTGATTCATCTGCTAAAGATGCAGCTACAGTTAAGCTCTTAAAATAAGCTCCAAAACAAAAATAAATATACTGCTCAGGTTAAGTTTCACACTGGCTCATTAAAAATGCACCGTCCTTTTGGGCATAACCATGTGACACGATCATGCTGAGGCCAGCCGGCTGGGTACCTAGCAGACGTGGAGAATAACCCCGACGTCAGCACTGCTGAGGCACTCCTGCTTTGTTTGCATCCTAAAAGCAGCAAATCTTTGCACACTGAACACCTGAGCTTTGACATTGTGGACTCTGTACTGAGGACAAATGCAATGCTGTGTTCATGTCTTTACCTTGAACACAAGCTTCTCTCACCTGGACTACACTGTTCCGTTCCTCTTTAGCCTGCTGCGGTATTTTTATCACCGCTCAAATTAGAACATGTGAACTCCTTGAGGAGTAGTTCTATTCTGGAGTCTCAGCTTCCTGAACATCAGGTATTCCCTTAAAGCTCACATATTCCCAAGCCGACCTGGTGATCGCCTTGAAGTTTGAAATATCAACGTAAAATCTGTTGGTCATTATAAAGTCATGGTTAGCAGTCTGAGCATTCTCCACCAGGGGGAGACATCAGAACTGTGCATCACTGAAAAGAGAGAAAACAATCAGCAGGATGATCCCATTTATTTAATTCCAAATAAAAGTTCATGCATATGAACTAAAATGAAACGTTTGTTGTAATAAATGTGTATGATGATTTGATTAATCATTCAGAAGCTAGAACACATACTAATATAATGGACAGTAAGAGCCCTAAAGGGATATGAACAGAATCCAAAACTAGATGACAAAGCAGCATTGGTTAATTATTCCCCAAGTCTTGCCAGTACAAGCTGTAGTGATACTTTGATTGGATACGCATTCACATCTGACTGGTTACACAAAACGCCACACACCAGGAAGAAACTTGGCAGGCATTGTAAATTCCACATCAAGCCTGATAACAGTACAAATTACCCACTTAGAATTCCAAGCACTAAATTAAACTGGAGTACTTCGGTCTTAGAAGTTCAGCAGGAGTTACGACACCTGCAGGATCTTAACATTTCACACATTCCCAGACCTCTCCCACTCGGCCTTCGAGCTGTTCAAACCAGGAACAAATCACAGGAATGTTTCGCATGCAGAGCCACAAGGCAATCAAGGTCTAAACATCAGACACCTGTTCAGACTGAGCTACATCGGTCATCTCCCCACACACACACTCACAGACACACACAAAGGAAATCACTCACAATAGTCTCCGTAAGCAGCCAGGATCATCCAGAAATGTTGCACCCATGGAAGTTAATCCCTGGAATAATGAAGAAAAGATCCAACTATGATGTTCCTACGACTGCAAATTAGGTTGCAATTATTTTCTATAAATTATGAAAAGCTTTAGAATTGCAATGGTGGTCTACATAGTCTAAAATATATTGAAAAGTTCAACATAAATCAGTGAAAAGTCCTAATTAGCAAGAAACCTCTTTACTAATCTTTTTTTTTTTTTTTAAGTTATGTATGTCAACACAAATGTTCAAAAAGAAGCCAAAAAACAACCAAGAGCCCTGTAAAAAAAAAACAAAAAAAAAAAAACTGTCTACTTATTATTCTTAACAGCTACATATAACAGCAGTGTCAGACATACGGTATGCAAGATTAGGAATCTCTGTTAATTACTACTACTGTACAAAACAGGTGTCACTATTGTCTGACTATGATTATTCTAGTAAATGTATCCATTACTACTTCCTTTCTTGATTAACCAGCAGAAATTTCTTTAGTTCATGCTGAAAGCTGACGAGAAGATTCCGATAGCTCCAAAATTACACATCACTCCCTTACATATATAATCAATAGAGGCAGCCCTACTGCACACTCACTTCCTCCCCCTTTCTTTTCCCTAAAGAGAATATAGCGGACAACCTCACTATGTTGGCTCAGGACCAGCTGTTGGCACTTACTCAGTCTCAGAAAGGCAACACCAAGGTAGGCCTCAAGAGGAATATTCTCTCTTCTTTTCAGCAACCAGCCCTTCTGTTCCAGTTGTGATGAACAGCATGATAAAAACGTCAACTCTGCCTTCGCCCATTCTTTTTACTGACAGTGACCAAAATCCCAAGTTACTGAAACCGCTTAAAACACTTCACTTATTCTCTTCCTTCCATCTACGTGTAAGATCTGTGGCTTGGCTATGGGGACATGTTTTGCCATAGGTCTGAGTAGTGGCTCACTGCGTCTTGGGTAAAGCCCTAGTTCATGAACGCTGTCAGGAAACTAAGAAATCAACAATGTCCTCATCATTTATTTGAACTTGAGTTTATTAATATTTTAGCGAATAAATCATTTTTAAAGATCCAGACGTAAAGATTTTTCAATTCTGGTAAACATCGGTGTGGGTTCAATATCTTAAAACTACTTAAAATATGTTCTATGCCCAATGCATTCTGGGTAGATGACTTCAAGCGCAGCCATTTAAGGGGAAAAAGTTCTTTTGGCCAGAAGAGATGCCTGAAAATCAGAGTTAAATATGTAAATGCTGTGATTTTGAAAGGCAACAAAGAAACTGACATTAAACTTCATATCTTCCTTAGGTACAAAAAGAGGTAAAGAGTGAGGAGCACACTTATGGACAGAGATAAACCAGAACGGTCCGATTGACAGGGTTCTGACACCTTTTGGAACATCAATTTAAAGAGCCTATAAGGGATTTTCCACACAGTTTCCTCAGATTCAAATACTTACTACAGCACAGCCTGAGACACAGACCTGAAGGACCTGAAACAAGCAGTTTGTGAAGTGAAAGTGACTGTCATTGTGAACGCACTCTGCTCATTGTGAACACAAAATGTGAGCTCTGCATTTAACCCATCACACATGCAGCCATCAACAGCACCCTGGGAGCAGTGTAGTCGGACAGTACCTTGCTCAAGGGTACCTCAGTAGTGCCCGGGCCAGGACTTGAACCTGCGATTTTCAGGTCCCAAGAACAAAGTCCTAACCACTAGGTGAGTAAACCTACCTACATTGCAGAGTTACAGCTGTTCTGCATGGAGGAATAGACAATGTGCATGCAAATCTCATCTACCTGAGTTTTTCTGTGTCTGTATAGATGTTGAATGTCAGTAGCACAGAAACATCAGCTGGTCTCTGAAAGGCGTGGTGATCTGGGTGGTACTGAGACTTTCCCCTAAGCAAGGTATCAAACTTTCATTAATTTAGATCATGCAGACTACTCCCATCGTTCATGTTTCACTTATCCCACTGGAATTCCAAAGTAAACACTCCCTCCGACCCCTGTCCGCCAACCATATTAGACACAGCACCCAGGGGACATCCTGGAATCCTGCGATTTCAAAAGGCCAACAGGGAGTGAATGGAATGCAAACTGGAGTGAAAAAGACTTGAGCCATTCCACCTTAGCTCGAAGAGTTTACTTAGGCTCTGTCCACACTGCAGGGCAATACTTCTTAAATCTTATTTTTCAACTTGAATTTTCAGATTTCATGTTACAAGTGGACAAATCTAGAATAGAGGGTATGCATTGATATCACTTTCCTGCCAGAATTTCCCCCTAGGTCAGCCTGAGTGGCAAAATATGCTACTGCATGGCTGCTTTCAGTAGGGGAAACTGTGAAACCAGGAGTAAAACAATTGTCTGATTAAATTAAAGGCAGTTGGCCTCGCCAGTGATCCCAACAACTTATCAAAAGAACTCGTGATCCAGGAATCAGGTTTCCTAATATTTATACCTGATGTCAATGCCAGGGAAATACACAAAGCAAAGCCTGAGGGCAAATAACCAATAAATGTCAAACACGAATCCTGGCCACGTCAATGGCCATGAACCACTGGCTTTTTGGGAAGTTGTATGCATCACTGCAGTGCTAAACTGCCTTTAATACAAGCAGATCAAAGTTTGTTTCAATTGTACTCCTTGTACAATCACACAGTTAAGATGTGTTTTTTTCTGCACTTTCACAGCATTTGAGTTGAACACAAATGCTGCCACTCAGTAAAGGTTAGTCTTTCTCCCACTTATTGGGTGTAACTTAAGTCAGCAGGATTTAAGCGACCTCTGTAACACACAGCGAATCTCCTTTTATCACTAGGGCTTAATTGTGGCCAGATGTTAGGACCTTGCCCTTGTGAACAGAAGGTTGTAGGGTTCAAGTCTCGACCTTGGTACCACTCAGGAACCCTTGAGCAAGGTAGCTTCCCACCACACTGCTCCCTGACCGCTTCTCATAGCTGCCTGCTGCTCCACATGTGCACGTGTGATGGGTTAAATGCAGTCACATTTCGCTGTGTTGCACTTTGTGTGAGGTTGTGTGTGTTTACAATGACAGTCACTTTCACTAATTACCCAGTCCACTGAAAGTTTACAGATGTCTGGTCAGAAGCAGATCAGAATGGACCATCAACAGACTCATCATGCAAAAGCATCAGTAGAAGAAGGCAGACTAAGAGAGCAGAGATGGAGGAGTAGTGATCGAACACAGGAGCCTGCAGGAAACAGACTAGAACCAAAACCAGGTTACAGAATCTACAGGCCTGATGGGGGAGCTAGGTCATACAAAATGCTAGAAATTCCCAAAAACTGTCTGCATGCCTATTGTTCTTGGCCTGTTTCTTTAAACTTTTGTATTTAAAGTGAAAGTGACTGTGTCATTGTAAACACACTGCATTTAACCAATCACACGTGCAGCAGCGGGCAGCTACCAACAGCGCGCAGGGAGCAGGACGGTACCTTGCTCAAGGGTACCTTAGTAGTGCCCGGGCCGGGACTCGAACCTGCGACCTTCAGGTCCCAAAGGCAGCGTCCTAACCACTAGGCCACTACTGCCCACTGTCAGAATGCTCCTTTAGAGCAGGAAGTAAAAAAAATTTAAAAAGGCAATTAAAATGTGACAGGCAAAAGCTGTGAAAAAAAAAATTAAAGGCGTTAAAAAATAATAAATGTGCAACATTTCGGAAAATATACAAGGACAGGATGCAGAAAAAAGGCATATAAATACTGTGAAGATCTATTTAGGTATTATATATCAAACTTATAACAGGAACATGGCTGGCACTTAATTAGGAGGAACATTTTTGTAGTTCTTAAAGTCATTGGAAGACGTTCCTCTGTGTTTTCACACTGCATGTCGCATTGAGGAACTTTTTTAGCTCCTGTTTCAGGATAGACACTTTCTCGCACTTGAGGAACTATGCGCGACGTACGTGACGGGTGACTGGTCCAGGTGAGAGTGTATAGAGATTGCAGCCACCATTTGAATATTGTGTGAATCGTTCGCCGTGTAAACAGCAGCTCTTAGGGCTAAAAAACACAGACACGTGTGCAGACAGTGAAGTCTAGGTTTTGTTCAGCAGATATTTGACCGAGGAAACACAGAGTGGTTTTCACCTGTTTACGCACTACACTCAAGGCATCCTACACCTTCTTGTATGTGGTTGCTATACCAGCCATCGGGCGGATTACGTCACTTCAACCTTCCCACCTCCCACTAAACAAGCCCCTGAAGGTGTTAAGCTCTTTTTTGGAGCTTGTCGATGGGAAGTTTGTCAAAAAGTCCCTAGAACTGTTTGGTCCGAAAGGGCCTATCGTTTATCAGCGACAAACCAGACGTCAGACGGTGCTGTTACATTCGATGACTTAAAAACTAGAAAGTGTACAGGCAGCTTGCAGAGTGATGTTAAAATGTTGCTATGTTCTCTTTAGCAAATCCATAAACACTTAGCTATGTATCAACTACTAGTAGAATAGTTTAACATATACACGATCAGCCATAACATTAACACCACTGACAAGTAATGTGAATAACATGGACTATCTAAATATTTCATTAGCACCAGTCAGTGGGATATATTAGGCAGCAGGTAAAGAGTCACTTCTTGAAGTTGATAGGTTGGAAGCAGGAAAAATGGGCAAGTGTAAGGACTTGACAATGGCCTTATTGTGATGGCTAGATGACCGAGTCAGAGCATCTTGTGGAGGCTTCCAGGTATGCAGTAGTTACTTCCTAGCAAAACTGATCCAGAGAAAGAAAACAGCAACAGGAATAGAAAGAGGTCAGAACACACAGTGCACCACAGTCCATTTCAGCAACAAATTTAGGCAGGCAGCGCTAATGATATGACTGATCAGTATATACTGTAGCATAAGGTTCCCTTTGTCAGGTTTGCATGACATTATTTTAGCCCGGAGTAGAACTACTCTACGACAAACAGGGTTGCTAACTTCATTTATTACACTCTAAGATGTTGGTCACATGCACGGTTATGCTAGTACAACGTGTAGTGAAATGTGCTAATGAACACTCAAACGACTGTGCAGTTTTAAATATCATCTGACACTGACATTTCTTAAATATTAAGACATTGACTTTTACTGATCATTCCCAGCAGCCATCTCTGACTCATTCTTCCCAGGGTTTACACTGAGTGGGGTTATAAACTCTATATGCTATAGAGGGAATCAGCTAGTAGAAAAGACACTAAGGGTAAATGAGATGCATCTACATCAGGATCAATACTGTGCTCTCTTTACAGCAGCAGGGTCAGACTTAATTCTACATGGCACAGCACTAAAGAATCCAGGAGGGCATTTTTCTCTGAATAAAAGACCATTCAAACTCTCAGGTCCTCACCAAGCTGAGCTGCAACTGGGTGGTGTGTGAGAACTGAATTTGGCTGTGCTTCAAGACCTGAGCGCATTTTCTCTGCGTTACAGTAAACCATACAGTCCAAAGAGTGTGTCAAGTGATCGTCCCCTTTCGAATTCTAAGGTTTTATTTGCATTCTATCTCCATGATGAGAGAAGAGGGCTTGTGACCGGAGGGGTCAGCGGTTCAGTCCCTGGGACCGGCAGGGAAAATGTGGGAAGGGGCGAGTCAGTAAGCAGCACTTTCCCCCTGCCACATCCTTGGGCAAGGCACCTAACTCCAGGTAGCAGATAGAACCTCATCGCTCCAAATGGAGGATATGGTCAATGAGGTCAACCTGTATTCACAACACCTATGAAGCTCATTGCACCTAATGGCAGGGACCAGCATACTATTATTACAGATAATGGTAATGTTCCTACATGCTGAGCAACAGTGTGAAGCATCTTATTAAGCAGGTAGTGTAATTCAGACTAGCAGCAGGTCAGCTAGCCATAGGACTGAACGATATGGGAAGTTATAGCAATTGCAATTTATTTTAACAGTATTTTGATTTCACTTAAAATGTCATTATTGTCTTCATGAGTTTTTTTCCCCACACTTTTCCACCACAAAAAGTCTCTTTCCTGTTTGGAATTGAGGCTTTAGTACTAAATGTGTCCCACCACCAATTCACACGCTCTGCATTATTATTATTATTATTATTATTATTATTATAATACTCCCCCAATTATAACTTGTCAATAATTTTGGATAATATAGGACACAACTGAAATTGCAGCAAAAACTTTTTTTTTAATTGTTCACCCCTAGTCAGCAGTGTTGCTACGGTTACACCACATTTGATGACCCATCACCAAATAGTTGTACTCATTAAAGGAGGAGAGATCGTGTGTCCAGCAGTTCAACATTTGAGATAATTTGTATCAGCATATGTATTGATTACAGAATATATAAAAAGAAGATAATTTTACTTTTAAAACATTACAGACAATAGCCAAACAAGTAAAAGTGACTATTGGAATACACCCCATCACACAAAGCGCACCACAACAAAATGTGACCTCTGCATTTAACTCATCTTGCTCAAAGTTTCTTCAGTGGTACCTGGGCTGGGACTTGACCCTCTGACCACATAGGCAAGTCCCTAACCACTAGGCCACCACTGCCCAGAGGCTACATCTTCAAACATTTCCAGAGAGTAAGAGCAGTAACTGCTGCTGCCCATTTACACTGAGAACTGTTATTATTATAATATATTTATTTCTTATTTTTCTCCTTTTCTTTTCTCTTGTTTGTTATTGCTATCCTGTGTTGACCAGAGGAGGATGGGTTCCCCCTTCTGAGTCTTGGTTCCTCCTGAGGTTTCTTCCTACAGTTAAGGAGTTTCTTGCCTTGCCTCTGTCGCCTTTGGCTCTTTGGGGCTCTGACCCGGTTTCTGTAAAGCTGCTTTGGGACAACGTCAGTTGTAAAAGGCGCCATAGAAATAAACTTGACTTGACAACAATATAATGCGGAGTGGTCACTTGCATGGACTCCTAAGTATTACTTTATAACATTTATTTAACCTACCAGTCCTGTTTTAAGTCACTTTATCTGGTTTATTTATTTATATTATCTATATAAATAATTATTTATTTGATCTATGAGTTTTTAATGCATGATCTTCATTTGTGAAGACATATTTACATTGTGTTACTGACGCTTCTACTTTAGGGATGCAAGTCATTAAAGCTACTGAGAATTTCTAGGGCTGCTCTCAGGACCTGGTGGGTGACCAAATACAGTGGAACACTTGGATTGGGACGGAGCCCAGGGTTCTACGAGGCAACATTTTCATTAAAATAGTACAGAAATGCTACAAGAAGACACATTTGCTCTCTCTCGCTCACACACACACACATGCACACCGCTCGCACTGGCTAAGCCGAGCAAAACAAAACAAAGCCAAAGAAGTGGAAACGGGCGAGAAAGTTCAGAGTTTTGCACCAACAACAATAAAACACTGCCCAACACCGCTGTCAAAACCAGAAGCCGGGTCTGGAGCCTGCTTGACTCTAGAAACGATCTCTCCCCTGCGAGAGAAGCAGCGTTATCGTTAACATTAGCTCGCTACTCACTCGGCATTACGAGCGCGGACGCCGGATCAAGCCAAGTCGCCTTGCACGTCTCTAGCCACGACGTTCGAGCATTGGCGTCCAACAAAACGCGTAACTGTGATTAAAAGCTCAAGAGATAAAAGATAACTTGTTTCTAAAAGATCACGCGTACTTGAACGACGTATGACTTACACTCCCAAAACGTAATTCTTGGACGACGACAGCCCCTTATTCTGCCTTGCGTCCAACGAAGCAGGCGGGCGGACGTAATCCGAAATCTGATAGGTCCGCTTTTCAAAAGAGGGCGGGATCTTGATAAAGTGCTGGCATCTAATTGGCTGCCGCGTGATCAATCACTGGCCACACCTGTCCCTGTTCTAAACATGGGAGTCCCACGGTCGATACATAGAAGTTTACAGGGAGAAAGCAGTGGGTATATTTAAACAGATCGTTTATTTACTTTTACTTGTTTAAAAAAGTGTGTGTAAGTAGTATAGTAAATTAATAAGCTAATATAAGTCAATCTAAAAAACTCGCACTTTAAGTGATAGTTTCATTTTTCTTAAATGATATGCTAAAATATGTTGATTCTGCTTCTGAGACTGATTCTGTTTAAAGAGAACATGACCCCCACCCTGGTCTCTTATGGGTGGCTTTCAGTTGGTGTGTGCAAGGTGCAGGGCCAATGTGAGTCTCTGCTTTTGCATTTAAAATGCATTATCATCTGTTTACACACATGCTGGTAATATTCCAAAGTACCATCAATACCAGCTGATTTTATAGCCAAAGGATAAGCATTACACAATATCACAACCATCACCACTGATATATTTGATTTCAAAAAGCTATATGCACAACGATGTTGCATCAGTCAAAAATATTTATCCATGTACAGAATCACACACATATGAACCTACAGTGTACAGATTCATTTGACATACTCATGACAGCATTTGTTGTCATTGTCTGGCAAACGCAATGAACCACAGTGCTGCTGGGCCTAACAGCCCTAAAACCTGATGTCCTACTTAACCTGAAATGACCTTAAACATTACAGGCTAATTTTTTAGGTCGAGAACGACAGCATTAGATCATGAAACTGGCCGAATCAGTTCTGACATGCCAAGCTTTTGCTCTCTTGGTGACTGCGTTTCACAGGACAGACTGGTTCGGCAAGTTCAGTATAAAACTCTTCCCTGAAGCTGAAAAAAGAGTGTCATAAAGGGGAACTACCTGCAACAAACATCTGCCCCTTCCCTTTAGTAAACTGCTCAGTTTGTTATCTGTTGATACAAAAATGTACCATTTACCACAGCCTAGCACAGTTGTGTTTTAAGAAGACTTTCTTAAAATATTCATTGTACTGATAATGTAAACAGCTGTGACAGTAGGCCATTTTAATAAGAACTGATTGATGGACAAAATGAAAATCCTCAAAATATATAAATCTTTCATCATCATTATCAAAACTGAGAGTCATCCCTACACATTTTAAAGGTGCATATTATATATGTTTAATTTTAACTCCACAATGATATTGTAAATTGTTTCCCAGTTATAGAAAAGCTGTGTAACAGTGTATAATATTCTTATAAAAATGATCAAGAATGACGTGCATATAGAAAGTGTTGATCTTAAGCAGGTAACATACCATGGAGAAGTTACAAATGGATAAATGCTGTGTGTTTGATTATAATTAATATAATGAAAAAAAAGTCGCTGTGCGATGGGTTGGCCTCCTGTCCAGGTGATCCCTGCCTTGGGCCTGTAGTCAGCTGGGATTGGCTCCAGCTTCACTGCAACCTGAAATGGAAGAAGCAGTTTAGACAGTGAATGAATTAATATTGAAAAAACGTGAAATTGCTTATGGTGTCGAGCTTATAGAATTTTAATCTATGCTGTATAATTTAACATCTGGAAAAATATAAGAATTAATATACAAATAAACAAATGATCCCAGACATTTGAATAGTAGCTTACAGTGGTGCTTGAAAGTTTGTAAACCCTTAAGAAAATTCTATATTTCTACATAAATATGGTCAAATCATCAACATTAACTTTGTGTTGTGTTCCTGCATTTACTCCTGTCTGGATCTGGGATTGCGATCTTGCTAAAAGGTTCACAAATGCCTAGGAAATTTAGCCTTTAGGCTACAATCTCTTGATGCTTAGCAGCATTCTTTATGTCATTGATTTTCACAAGAGCCCAAGAGCAGCAAAACAGATCCTCCATCATATTTGACAGGAAGGGACTTTTTCTACATACCACTTTTTATCTCCAAATGTGATGTACATGATCAAAAAAGTAACACTTTTGTCTCATATGACCACACTATAGGCATACAATGTATTTCATAGAACTCGATTACGGAAGTGATGCCTGACAGAGGATTTAGAAAAAAAATCCAAGCTATGCAGTTCTTAAACTTTGATCTTTGAGTTCCTCTGTCATTCTTACCATCCTCTTCACCACATTGATAGTATGTGCATGCGTCTTTTTCCTGTTTATCATCTCCTTAATTGTGAATTTTGCTTGTGTGTAACCTCATATTTATACACCAGGAAGACAAGAAATTATCACAGACCACAATTTAGTTCCCGGAGAACAGCATTAACAACTAAAAAAACCTTTTAAACATTTAAATAAACAGATGTTTGTTGTGAGACAAACATGTTTACTTCATGGTAGATTCTCACAGATGCTTGAACTTATCAATAACACGCTTTTTGGTAGAAGCTTATTTAAAAGTCCTACATTTTTTGTAAGATTTCTCTTGTCTTTGGTTTTTCTGTGCCAGTGCTTGCCCGTTCTGGTCATTGAGGCAGCCTGCTTCTTTTAGTATTTTTCTTGATTCCAACACACCTGATTCAACTAATCAGCTCTTTAACAAGCCCCAAACATACAGGCCTGGAGCCTCGAGAACCAGGGTTAGGAAACGCTAATCTATGCAACCCAACACTAACCCACTACTTGATCTTACCTATTTATATTATGGTTGTTTTACAGCTCCCCCTAGTGTTTGATTATCAGTTTGACTAGGGAAGTGCATTACAATGACCATGCCCTCATATTACCTCCACATATGGACTAATACATATCCCATTTCCTGTTAAATTGAAAAATGTGTTAATTTATCATTTATAATTTATTATTACATTTTATTTATTGTAAAATGCAATTAAAAGATAGTGACTTGTAAATTCTTGTGAATGTTAATTAAACTGAAAAGATTTGGATGACCAACATGATTGCATTTTTGTAATTGACGTCTGCAACACACCCTCAAAAAAAGTTGTGATAAAGGCAAAAAAGAGGAAAAATGTGTTCATGTGTCACTGTTCTAAAACATTGCATACTAAGCCGGTGAACTGGTGAGTGTGACGGAGTTGTTCCTTCACCATGAGTAATTTAATTAATCATGAGGGATGAAAAGCTTAGAAAAAAGGAAGCTTTTTGGAAGCTTTATTTGTAAATGATGGCTTATAAAGAGCCATCTAAAGTATAAAAGATCCTGCAGGGAAATAGGAGTATGAATATAGGAGTATGAAAAGAGAAGTATGTACATATGCTTAACACAAAGCTGGTTTAATCTAAATGTTTAACTGCACCGTGTTGCTAGCAATGAACAATAAAAAAAACTAATTACTGCTAATTGCTGCTAATGTAAGAAATATACTTACCTGTGGATATTTCTGATGATGGAGGCATAGAAATGTTAAGGCAGGGAAGCAAAGAGAAGTGCTTGGGATACCCACAAGTCTGTTTTTCATTTCGACCATCACAGTGAGGGTATCATGACTGCTTCATGACAGGTGAGGGCATTGTGAGCGAAGAAAACCTGCGTCCATCTCTCAATGCCAATGACAGAATTGACCAATCAGACTCTTGTTGGCTAAAATTGCATCAGTGCCCATGACATGGGTGATTTATGTGAAGGTACCATTGGTGGGGATGCATAGATTGGGTTTATACAGAGACATATGCTGCCATCAAGGTTACGTCTTTTTCTGTAAATTTCCTGATTGTTTCATTCCGCATTCAGGAACTGTTCAATAATGATAATTACCCAATTTTAATAAAATCATGCATTTTTTCAACATTAGTTCTTCTTTATGTAGAATTAAAGTCTATTATGGCATACTGCTAAATATCCAAAAATACCACTGCACATTGTAGTGTTGCAAGCTTCACATCTGTGTTTAAATTACATTTGACTTTACTCTGCAAACCCTGTTTCTGGAAGAGTTTTGTAAAGGCAATAAAAGCAATAACCTGTGATTTGTTCATTCTTATCAAGATCTAAACTCATTCAAGGAATGGCTAGGGGTAGGGGACAGAGCAGCCAGAGGAACTGACATCTCCAGTTCAATCTTCAACCCTAAGCTCAGCTCTCCCCTCTCCCTTCCCAGTGAGCCCCCACCAAAACCACACTACTCAGAAGTATCTACTCACTGTCATATGCACAATACAATACTGCCACTGACAGCATTTCATACAATTGAACATCTACACATCCATCATACACACATCCTCCTCCCCATGCCCACCCCCCACCCGGCTGTGTGTTCCATGTCTATATGTCTCATGTATGTCCCACGTATCCCACGCGAGAAATATGTCTATAATGAAATGTCTATATCTATGCCTATGTTTGTAATGTCTGTAAAACTGTTACTTACCTGAAAATGCCAATTTCTACTGTTAGGGCAGTAACAAAAAGTTGCGATCAACTGGAGCTGTTATAAACTTGCTTGGACTTGCTTATTAATCATTAGTTCAGGTGCCAGTAATTGTGGAAGACACTGTAGCACAGTGTTACTTTCTCAAGGTGATTTCATCTAGACCTGGATTTATTTTTTTGTGTTCTGTCTTGATATTCTCTAAAATATCAAGGTCTTTCCTGCAGCTGGAAGGTTAAAAATTTTGTTGGTCAACAAGACTGGACACGCAGCAAATATATAAAAATAATGCAGTTTAGAGAACTGGATGAAGCAAACTTTTAAAAACCAAAATAACAAAATATAATAATAATATAATCATAACCACAAATGCTGGAGTACAGTTTTTAGGACTGGCATGATTTTAACAGGGGTTTTGGCTTAATTGTTTTTTAAAAATAGAACTTCCAGGCTTAGGTGAGTTGGGGTGGAATAAGACGTTGTCCTACGAAAAAGAAGAAGAAGGAATTTTTGTAATTTTAGTGTGTTCTGTGACCGCACTTTCTGCTGTTTGCTAAGTATTTGCTGCATGGTTGAAAGTCATGCGAAAGGCAGCAGTTATTATAATATACATCAATGGGTGGGAAAAGTCACCGGTTCATCACATGGCAAACATGCACACACCCTCATTTACAGCCACTCCTAGGAGCAATTTAGCATCTAAACTCTAATGCATGTGTCTCTGAACTGTGGGAGTAAACCCATGCAGACATAGGGAGGACATGCACAATCCAAAGGGAGAACATGCAAACTCCAAAGGGAGGACATGCACACTCCACAGAACTAGGACCCAGGGAGGCCCATCCTGCACCTGAACCTTGGACTTTCTTGCTGTAAGGCAACAGAGCTTCCTAGTGCCACTGTACTACCCTCCATACACAATAAGAAATGTGCAATTATGGATTTGGTTCAGAATGCAGTTTTACATTTAAAATAATCGCCTTCTGTTAAAGTTTGCTGAACAAGAGAAGAATCAACACTGTCTTGTGTGTTTATTTCAATACATAAAGCATAATGCTTCATAAGGCTTCATAAAGCATTCATTCAGAGCAAGCTATCTATACCAGTAGATGTTACTGAATATCTGAAATCTGCATTTATGATCATTAAAATATGTGTTAATCGTCATTATCACATGCATCGGTGAAGCAGGAACTGGACAGTAGTGCAGATGAGCTGAAGCGTTGAGCTGATAATGGACTGTAGGTCCCACCCAATTACTGAAATTCTTGAGATGAATGCACGTGGGTTATAGCCTCTTTAATCCTACAGATAAAATAGGACTAAAATCAGCATGATCAACATAAGAGTAAAAACAGTGAACATTTCTAGCATCATTTCACATTTTTCATTTAATTGTCATTTAATTTGAGCTGATCTGACTGACCTGGCAACCGCTACCCCCTTCTCCAATAGGTTCACAAAGACATGCATATGTGACAGAACAAAGCCATCATTCTAAGGGGAGAAAGAAAGAAAGAGAGAGAGAGAGAGAGAGAGAGAGAGAGAGAGAGAGAGAGAAAGAGAGAGAGAGAGAGAGCGAGAGAGAGAGAGAGAGAGAGAGAGAGAGAGAGAGAGAGAGAGAGAGAG
>JBBPDA010000469.1:0-17616 GCA_037974385.1 Arnoldichthys spilopterus | reverse complement strand
TGCGTGAAAAACCTGCTCATTCGCGTTCACTCCGCGCTTGGGCTTTTCCCTCACGCCACATCGGCTTATCTCAGTTCTCTTCGTCCTCATTTTTGACACATTACTGTAATCCAACTGTAACATTTAGTACATCACCAGTACTTACATCGTTTTACACACATTGCACACACTCTTTCCTCACTATAGATTTAGACATTTGTGCTATGAATAGAATAATGAATGGGATAATAACAGTGTCAATGTGTTTCTGCTGTCGATAAAGTGTGATGAACATAATGACAGTGTTCATACACTAATAGGTTTTTTACAGTGGTAATGTATATCCTTCACCATCTTCTGAGCACAGCATGACCCTAAACAGGCTCGACCAACATAATTCCATAATGAAGAGTGACTCACACACAGCTGAACAATCAACCGTTCTGCGTTTAGAGTCAGACTGGAAAGCTAAACCACAGGATTCAATTCTCGTTCCATTCTGTGGCTCAGACAGCCACGCTTTTACGGTAAGTCACACAAAAATGAAGGTTCGGACCCACCGCTTCAGATGGAGGCCCCGGTGTCTGTGCGCGCATGTGTGTTTATTTAGCTGAGCGCGTCTGAGTGTTTCAGTGTTTTCCTATGTGGGCGTGTGGACATGTTAGTACGTTAGCATCTTTTAGCTGTTCATAAATCATCACGTTTCATTTGTTAGATCTGAGCTTGGGCAGACAGCTGGCCAGGCAACACAATACAGACACAAAGACAGAGAGAGAGGGAGGCATACATATTCATGGCTACCTCTCTGAGGCAAATTTAAAGGGTCAATATCATGGCAAACTGAATTTTCCTCATTTTTTATGAAGCAGAATTTTTATGATGCTATTTTCAAAATGTACCATTCAAATATGATCCAAATATGAAAAATGAGCTGCAAATACAGCTTGTTTTGATGTGTTCTGATGTCACAAAAACAGTACATTTCCACTTGCATGCCAGTTCAACCTAAAGGAATCCGGCCCCACCCATGCACAGACACAGTGTGATTCATAAAGAGTGTTTCAGCCTGGACTGTATTTTGAACAAGACATGCTACAGGGCAGCCAGTCAGAATGCAGGATATGCACATACATCAGTACATGTATTTAATATTTAATCCCAGTTTACATTAATCCGTCCATATACAAAATGTAATTCATCAATCAAGGCATATTTAACGTTGTAAGGAAATTCACTGGAGATGAGAACTCAAGTGCGAGTTTGTTTGATTTTATTGATAAACAATGCAGAGAGTACGAGCTTAAGGTCACCAGGGCAAACAAGATCCACATAGAGTAGGCAGAGTCGATAGTCATGAAACGGGCAGGGGTCAAACACATGGTAAACAGGTATGGCAAAGGCTAGGCAGAGACAGAGTCCAGAGACCAGAACACAGCAACCAGGTATGACAAGGGCAAGATGAAAATCCAAAAATCCAGAAAAAGTAAAAAAACCAGAAAGACCAGACAAGAAATACAAACACTCAGAGTCTCACGACTAGGTGGAGGTGGAGCCTTAGCTCCCCTTACAGTACCCCGCTCCTGATGCTCGCCCTTAGAGGCAACTGCAGGCCTTCCCCTGGACCGAGGACCAGGGCGCTCCGGTCTCCTCTCATGGAATTCCGCAATCAGGGAGGGGTCCAGAATGTCGGCTGCACCCAAATACATTTTGTCGGATGTACCCAATTTCCAAAGCTTCCTTAATGTATTGTTCCATAGCCTGGGTTTCAGTGAGGTCCCTGGTATTAACTCAGTTACACAGTCACTTTCTCGATAAGGTGGTAGCTTTGTCGCCTTCACCTTGCTGAACGCATCACTTAAATCCTAATATTCCTGTTGAATCTGCATATTAGAGTTCTCCTTAGGACTCCTCTATACTAGTTGTAGCACACGGAATTTGCATACAATTCTTTTTACAATTGTTTGACCATGTTATGATTTCTAAATCAGACCCGGAGATGACCGGTTCGTGTTTCTGGAGCCATGGGAGTCCTAAAATAATCTAATGGGTGAGGGATGAGAGTACAAAAAACTGCTTAATTTCTTTGTGCATAGCTCCAATCACTACTTGCACTGGTTGGGTCATGTGAGTAACTTTTCCTTTGCCCACTCTTGATCCGTCAATAACCAAAATGGATATCTCTTGTTCCAGTTTCTCCAAGGGTAGATTTAATTCCCCCACAGTCTGGTCGTCAATAAAACTCCCAGCAGCCCCTGAGTCTATGAAAGCTGAAAAAGTAAGGTTAGTTGTGTATTGAGGAAAACTTATGCGTTGAACCCAGCTGCATAGGCTTCTCCTCACGCTGCTGTGGACTGAAAAATCTGAGCAGTGCCCGAGGTCTTCTTGAACGTTGTTCATTTAATAAATAATTTAACTTAATCGCCATCTCGATTATCGCTTCGAGTGACTTGCCCTCATCACGACAAGCCATCTCCATCTTTAATTCCTCACGAAGACCCCTTCAAAACATGGTTATGAGGGCTGCTTCATTCCAGTCACTAGAGGCAGCCAATGTTCGAAATTCTATGGAATATTCATATGCCGATCACCTTCCCTGAGATATGCCCCACAATCTTTCTCCTGCTTCCTTGCCCTCATGGGGGTGATCAAAAATTGACTTAAAAAGTCTCAGAAATTCAGCGTAACTCACATTCTATAGTTTGTTGACGTTCCACAGGGCGGTAGCCCACTCCAGCGCTCTCCCGGTAAGAAACAAAATGATCGTGGAAACCTTTTGTGAATCTGAGTTGTTTGGAAACTGCGACAAATATTGCGAGCACTGTAGGAGAAATCCATGACATTTATTTGGATCTCCCTCGAATTTCTCTGGTTTCATGAGCCTGCCTTCGCTGGATAAGTTCCGGATTGAACTTGTTGCGGTGGCAGAGAGAAAACAGTCCAAGATGAGAACACAGCAACCAGGTATGACTAGGGCAAGACCAAAAATCCAGAAAAAAGTAAAAAAACCAGAAATACCAGACAAGAAATACAAACACTCAGGGTCGCATGAAATGGATACGAAACCTTGCAATGTACTGCGAGATTCAAGGCTCTTTTAAAGTCTGTCAATGAGCATCAGCTGGGAAGATCAGGACTGGGGAATTAGTATTTCGGTGATGCAGACCAGCTCCAACCACTAGGTGGAGCCTTAGCTCCCCTTAAAGATGTCTTCCTTTTAGCTTTGGTCCTAAAAGGCTAATGTAACTAATAAGAAATTGAGGCTTGTGTCCACCAATTAGCATGCTGCAAGGGTCAATCATATGCCTGCATAATTGCTAATTGGTAAGGTAAAAGCTTACTTGTTAACTTTACCAGCCTTTTAGCTCTAGTGCAAAACTAAAAAGGGCAAATCTTGACTGATCAACTGAAAAAAAGTTAAACCATTATTTTAATGTCCTGCACCCAAAAGAAGCTCATTGACCCAGTTAGCACCAACAAACACTGTTCTGCAAAGCAACAGTGGTGTAGATTGGAGTGGTTGTTCAACTTTTATCAATCCAGCCCCTTTGAGAGGAAGCTAATTAGAGAAAAACAATGAAACACAGCCTTATTTAATAGCTGCGGAATGAATGCACACTAGAATGATCCCATGTTGATTCAAACACGTTTACTCATGCTCATAAGGCCAGATCTGTTTACATCAGAGCGTTCAGTGCAGAGGGTTTATCTTATGTTACAGCTGGTTTTATTACACGCTCGGAAAAGATCTTGTCCGTCTGGACCTGATAGCATTTTTCCCCTCTAATTTGGATTCAGTGGGAATGTTTTCGTCTGCTGCCCCCGTCTGGTCATCCTGTGCCAGTTTATCTCCTTCCTCTCTGTGTGAAAAGTGTCAGTGGCTGTGGTCTGAAAAGTGTCCCAGAAGCGTGACCTCTACACCATGCACCCTGAGACCCCTACTGAACTCCCTGCATGGTGTTAAACGCATGGATCATCACACAGTTGACTGGTGGTGTTCAGTAATCTCTCATAGACTCACTTCTGTGGTTTCGTCTTGATCTGGGTAGACTTGATTTTTGTGCCTAAACTGTCACTTTAAACTGATCTAGCTAATTTCACACCAAAGACCCTCCCTCAACCCCCCCCCCCCTCCTTCACACACACACACACACACACCCCGCCCCCACTTCTGGCTGCACTTGCCCTGGTTCACCCCTGTGCCCCTCTCCTGAGGCTGACGGATGTTGGAAGCCCAGTGTTGGAGCAGCATGAGCAGGCTAGAGATCAGGCTAATGGGGAAACATTAGCCTTCATTAGCGTTCTGCAACAATAGCGTCGCTGTTCCGCTCGGCCTCCATGGCGGCCCCCGGCTTGCAGGCCGCCAGATCGAATGGCCCGGACGCTTTGTTGCACCTTTTGTGTGTCCAGACAATGGATTGCTTTTCTTTTTTCCCTCTAATCTGAGCTGAATAGAGCTCTTTCTTTGCATCAGGGTGGAGAAGACAAACGCTGGAGTCTTTATGTCTGCTCAAACGTGGAAATGGAGGTGCTTTTTCGTCGAGGGTGGACACAGAAGCATGCTTGTTGAGGTGTGTTAATCTGTGAGATGTGTCCGCACATATGTGTGTGGGAGTGTGTCTGAATATCCAATAGATGGCAGTAAATGCACCTATGACCTGCCAAGGCCTTTGACCAGTTCATATTAACATATATATCATAATAACATATAAGATATCATTTAAATCTTCAACCAGAATCATTTTTTCTCATGTTGAGTAAGTAATAATTGTGGTTACACAAATCACAGGGTCAACACTGCAATGGAACAGACAAGAGCAACAGATCAGCTCAGCAATAAAGTCATATAAAAATATGTAATTAAAAAAAGGTATGATCCGATACAATATATACATGCATGCATGACAAGGAGGATTAAACTAGAAAAAAGTGATGAGTGTATACAGCGATCGGCCATAACATTTACATGACCTGCCTAATATTGAGTAGGTCCCCCTCATGCTGCTGAAATAGCTCTGATTGTGGTGCACTGTGTTCTGACATCTTTTTCTCATAGCCAGCATTAACATTATGTGCAACAGGAGCTCCTCTTTGGGTCCAGATCACATGGGCTTCCCTTCACGTCCTTAATCAGTGAGCCTTGGGTGCCCAAGACCTTCATTGGGTCAACTACTACATACCTGGAACACTCCACCAGACCTGCCGTTGTGAATATGCTCCGACCTAGTTGTAGCCATCACAATAAAGCCCTTGTCAAAGTCGATTCTTACACTCGCCCACTGTTCCTGCTTCCAGAACATTAACTTCAAGAATTGACTGTTCAGTTGCTAACCCTGACATGTACCATTGTAATGAAATAACTAGAAAGTCAATGTTATTTACTTCAACTATGAGTGGTGTTAATGTTATAGTTGACCAGTGTATGCAACAGTGCTGCATTGGACAGTAAGCTGTGCAGACAGGAGGGAAGCAAACATGCTATGTGGAATGTTTAAGGCTGAGGAGTCTGATAGGCTGGTGTTGACAGTCCACATGCTGAGTGAGTGTGGTCCCTGATGATGCTGTGTGCCTTCCGCAGGCACCACTGGAGGTATATATCCTGAATGGCAGGGAATCTTTTGCCTGCTGCCTCCACCGTTTTGTGGCTATGGGAGAAATTGCCATATGGTTTTAGGCATGTTTTCATTTCACTTTTGTGATTTGTGTAAAAGGTCAACAAAGCGGTCTATATTTCCACTAAGTGATGTTATCTAAACCATTTTAAATGATCCCATAAACTACAGTAGGCATGGTAGTGTGTGATGGAAGGTCACAAAGTCATATGATGCAGGCAGTAACAAAAAGTCAGCTCCCCCTTTATACCTGGCAGTGGACTTATTAGGGGTTACTGTCTGCAATTCCCTCAGCATCTTTTGCTGGACCCCTCTTACCACCCCCTGCATCCCACCCGAAGGCTGATTCCCACCGAGAGGCAGAAAGTTATTGTTCTTCAACTGGATTCCTGTACAAAGGGGCTTAATGTCATTTGACTTAAAGAAAAAAAGATTTCTGTTTAAATTCTGGGAAATATTCCTCATTTGACAAGTGCCTTATTGTTATGGCTATACAACTGAGTCAGAGTATCTTCAAAATGTCAGGTCTTGTGGAGTGTTCCAGGTGTGCTGTAGTTACTACCTACTGAAATTGATCCAAGGAAGGACAACTGGTGAATCAGTGGCAGGGTCATGGGCACCCAAGACTCACTGATGGATGTAGGGAGTGAGGGTTAGCCTATCTGGTCCAGTCCCAAAAAAAAGCTCCTGTTTTTATCCAAATAAAACTCAGCACTTAGAAAAGAACTGATCAATTAAAATCTATTCACTGACAGAGTAAATGTTTAGATATAAGCAGGGCTACCATGAATAGTTTATTAATCTGTGGTATATTATTTGACTAATCTAGCTATTCTGCCTCCCTCTAGTGTATTACATATATGGATCATATAAAGATCATAAAGAGAACTATTATATTATTGCTATTACAAGTAAATTTTTACTGTTTACATGCTAACAGGGTAGTCAGCTGACCAGTGCCAAAGTTTCATATATAAAAATGTACACATTAGAAACAAGCAAATATGGCTTCATGTATCAGTAATCACACACAATCAAAATGTTGTCAAAGGCAGCGGGTTCCTTAGGGCTGTGAGACAACGTCCCACCAAAGTGTGAAAGAAAGGTTATGTTGCTATCCCCGTTCTACCACAGCATTACATTATCACTGAGGTATTACTGATTACAGCATTACAATATTATAGTATATCACAACCCCTTTTTGGTCTCCCAGATTGCTCTGATACACTCATTGTTTTTTCAAAGGCAATTTTTTCCAACTGTAGGCACTGCAATGCAATCTGTATGGGGTCTAAGGGGGCTCACACTGATGTTCTTTCCTCATATGCTACCTGATGCAAGAATCGCCAGGGCAGCCAGCTGTTTTGTTGCCATCTAGTGGTTGCTGGTGGTATTGCTATGTAAGGTAATTGGAAAAAAACAAATTGTTCAATGCAATGTAACAAAGTCTAGTTGGCTTCATTCACTCACTGAATGGGTCACATTAGCGTAGCTGTTAAAACCACCAAGAACCTCCAAGGACCTCAGTATCATGATGGTGTATTAAGGCTTTGTAACGTTTTTGCCATATTGCCCAGCCTTTACACCCTGTACATTTTAATGTGTTTACATGTGAGCTAAGAGCTCTGTAGCACTGCAACTACTGCCAGCTGCCAAACTCACTCACACAAGACACAAGGTTGGCCAGTGCCACAGGTGCTTGGAGATGAGTGCTGTCTTGCAGTTTCCTAAGGCAGTGCCAAGAAGATGTTCTGCATCTTCATTTTTAAATTGCTCCAAACTGGAGGAAACAGCAGGAAATGCTTTCAAATTGGACTTGGAATCAGACATGCCGTCAAAAACTGGATTCCTGCAGTCTGCTAAGACTGCAACAAAAGGACTGTTCTGCTCACAAGCCAATTTTTAGCTCAGGTTCCTTTTATTCAGCACATATGGAATGCTTTAGGATTTCCATGAAAAGTGGAAATCCTCATAAATGCACCACATTACTTTTAAAGCAAACCACACTCCTGTTTTCTGATGCACAAATCTTATTCATTCAGACACACAATAAAGACGCCACAGAGACGGCCTTTATTTTACAGCCCCTTTTTACCAGTGCTGTAATGCATATGTTCAGTTTTGTTAGGTCACAGAGCGGTAATTACCAACTGCTTTCCAAATCTGGATTCTGTGCTCTTTCACACTAATGGCTCTGAGATGCCAATAAAATCTATTTTTATAAGACTAATATAAATGGCAATAATTGCTTCCTAATTATTTCAGTTTTGCCAGGAAATGCAATGCAGTAAAGCGTTTAATAGAGGGGAGGAGATGAGGTAAGAAAGTGACTTAAAGAAAAAAAAGAATATCTTTTGAAAATTAGTAAGTCAAATGATTGTCAAGCAAGAAGTGGGGTAATTAGCATTTACTGAGTAAAAGATGCAAAAATGTCTTAAAAAGAGCTGCTCACTGCTGCCCCTGCTGTCCCCACTGCACCCTACTGTCCCATGACAATATGCAGGTGCATTACACCTTCCTGCCCTTTTTTCTCATTGCTTCTTCTGCTACCCCCTGCTGCCCATCCTTCTTGCTGCTTCTCCTGCTAGTATCTGATGCCCCTACTGCCACTTGCTGCTCCTGATGCCTTTACTGTATGATTCCATGTATTAACATTAGCTTTACATTGTTTAACAGAGTTTGGATAAGCTTTTGGGGATAGAACTAAACCCGTTCATGATGGAGGGATATATGCAGGGCGTTGTGAGGCAAAATAGTCCCCAAAGTGATTTAGCTCAGATTTACTATTTTACCATCATTAACATTCCACAGAAACACTCGGAGACATGTGGAGCTTCACCAGGAGTGGAGAGGAAAGACAAAATGGCTATATGTGTGTTGGAGACCTGGAATCTGCTTCTTTTTAACCATTACTGTAAAGAAATCTCTGTGTGAACCATTTCATACCAAACCCACTCTGAATGACTTTGTTTACATCTCAGATATTGACAACAAATAGAATTTCCCTTTAAGATGAATGAAAAAATAATGTTGCTGTAGTCTTGTTAAAATGAGATCTTGTTAAGCTGTTAAAAGGCCTGAATAATTATCTGGAGTTTTGATGCTAGTGCAGATTTCTGGGCATCATTAACATCCACTGTGACTCAACTGCAATGAATCATCTGCATCTGTTTTCCCAATGTGAGTGGTAGAGAGTGAATCACACACATGCCCTTATATTAAAATGGCCAAATATCATTTTTACATTGTTTTTTACTTTTATTTGTATATATGTGAACCCAAAAGACAATAAAGTATATAAGAGTAAACAATAAACAATAAAGTATTAGAAAGGCTGCTTATCACAGAAACTGAACAGCTCCACACACTAACTGCTCACAGTCTCACACACTAATAGCACTCATGGGTCCAGGGTTTAAAAAGCATAGTGAAATAATGTTTGTGGTCCCAGAACTAGAGATTAAACAGAGAGTGAGAGCTCAGTGATGAAGAGATAGTGGTGTTAATAAATGTGCCTTAACACTGCCATAAATCATAGATCTGATTCCCATAGGCATAATTTCTACCCAAACAAGACAAGAACACAATTGAGATAAATTAGAGAAAGACAAGGAAAAAGGACACAGACCCTAAATCTAATCATCCCAGGCTAAAATTCACTGTCACAGTAAGCAGAAAAACTGTTTATGGATCAAACAATTCAACAATTTCTTCTGGGCTCAATAATGCTTTCTCAGTTTGAATCTGAATCTGAAAACTGTTTATGAAACATTTATGTCTGACCTTTGATGACTAATTGAAGCAGACGCTTTGACAGACACCCATTATTTATTTAACTTATTTGATTTTGGCTTTTATTTTTCTATTGGTTTGTTTATCATGACAGTTTCACACAATGCGAAGGCCAGGTGTTCTATTAATGTAGACAAATAGAAAATAAAAAAAGCAAAAATGGAGATATGTGTTTTTCTCTGGACAGTGATGATATACATGTTTATGAAGCTGTTTTCATCTGTAATTACTTCTGTCTCTTTTAATGAATGGATCAGATAATGGTTTGCTAGGCCACAGCATACTTCACTTTCATAGACAGTGTTGCATAACAAGGTCAAGCATCTCTCTCTCTCTATCTCTCTCCAACTCTGTCTCTCTCCATCTGGATGTGTTGGTCAGCTTTAATCAGTGCAAGCAGTAAATTATTCAGTCCTGCTTGTGAAATAAAGGCCAGTGATTGTCACTTTTATTCACTCTCTCTCCCTCTCTCTCTCTCTCTCTCTCTCTCTCTCTCTCTCCCTCTCTCTTTCTTTCTCTCTGTCTCTGCATTATTAAACTTAACCTCCTACGTCAGCCTCCATGGCAGCCTGTGTCTCTACTATGTTAAGGACACCCTCCTTTCTTCGTATTTTTCACACCCCTCACTTTCTCTCACCCTGTCACTTCTCTCCCTCCTATTTCATTCACTGCCCTCACTTTCTCTTTCCCCTTTTCTTACTCTCTTTCCCTTCTTTCCCTCTCCTTTTCTCTCTCTCACTCTCTTTCTGTCTCTGTCTGTCTCACTCACATCTCACCACCTCCTCTTTCATTCACAGCTCTCACAATCTCATTTGCCCCCCCTCCTCACTCTTTCATTCACAGCCCTCACTTCCTCTCTTATTTGCCTCTCTTTCTATCTCTCTGTCTTTCAGTCACAGTCCTCATTTTCTCTCTTTTTTGCCTCTCTCCCTCTGTCTCTCTCTCTCTCTCTCTCTCTCTCTCTCTCTCCCTTTCACCCTCCCTCCCCCTTCACTCCATGAGACTGGGACATCTCAAGGTCACTGTAATGAAAGAGCAGTGGGCAGTGTGCTTGGACGACTATGTTTTTCTCTTCATAACACACCATTCTCCTGCCTCAATTCATCTCTTGTCTTAAAGTCTTAAACACATTCAGATTATTATAATTTCTAGTAAAAAAAGAATGAAAAAGCACAGTTTAAGACATGTTTCCATTAGGTGTAGTGTGGTGTGGTTCAGTATGGCTATTATCCTTCTCAAGTACCTGTTACTTTTTCCTTTCACTGTAGGTTGGTGGTATTAGAACATAGACATGTATACAGTATTTAACAACATATATCATCCAGGGTGTGCATTTATGCATGCAAGTCAATATACACTGTACAGTCATAACACTATGCCACATAACCACATGCCTAATACTGATTAGGTCCCCCTAATGCTGATGAAACAGCTCTGCGTGTTCTGCCCCCTTTCTATCAGAGTCAACATTAACATTTCGTGTAACAGGAGCTCCTCTTTGAAATTGGACTAGATGGACTAGCCTTCATTCCCAGCATGCATCAGTGAGCATTGGATGCCCATCTCCCATTGCAGATTCATCAGTTGTCTTTAATTAGCTCACTTTTGGTAGGTACTAACTACTGCATACTTGGACACGCTGACTCAGTCATCTAGACATCACGATAACAACTAAATTATCAGTGTTACCTGTCAGGAGTCATACTGTTATGGCTGATCAATGTATATATTGTCCAAAGTTCTGTGAGTTAAAAGGAGACATTTTCTAAGGAACTACTGAAGGAAGCAAGACTCAAATGGTACCAATACCCGTCTGTTCCACTAGTACAACAAAGGGTTCTTTAAAGAAACATATGACACTTTCTGTATCATTTTAGCAGTGAAAGAGAACAAATGGTTGTTTTTGTTGTCATGATTCTATTTGCAAAAGAACAGAAGAGTTATAAAGTTTTTATTTTAAAATATAAGAAGATGAAGGTGTGGATGACGTCATTTCCCTCAGTCTCTATCTCTCTGTTTGTGCTATTTTATTTCTCTCTTTTTCTGGTGCAGTTTGATATTTTAAGATGCAGCCTTGACGTTTTAAAAGTAAAGAGATGAAAAGCATTTTCTCTCCTTCTCTCTCTTTTCATCTACTGCAATACCATCACCTTCAATCAGTATGAACACCGAAATACTTCTTTGAAGGAATTTAGAGTAGGCCATGAAATGTGATTCATCAGACCAGGCCATCTTCTTCCATTGCTCCTTGGTCCAGTTCTGATGTGCTCACATGCCCATTGTAGGTCAGCATGAACCTTATCCCTTTGTAAATAAAATGTTTTGGGGTTTTTTGGCCAGCTGTCCTTAATGTGACGTCAAAGTACCATGAAGAATGGCCCATAACTGATCCAAATTTCTTTCTAGAAATTAATTTTTAGCTCCAGAGTCCTTACTGCTCTTCTGAATCAGACACATCATCCATTATAAGAACATCCAGAACTTTACCCCAGACGGGTTTAAAGTGCCTAAAGCATAAACAGCCTGAATTCACAAAAGCTGAGTTGGATCGGAGATGTGTCTGAGAAGTAGGGATGCTAAAGGAAGTGACAACCAGACCAAACACTTCCAAAACATGGCCTACTGACCTGAAATGAATGTATAGTGCACCTAAGACCTTGTCCACAGACATATGAATTAAGCATTTTTCTGATGCTTCCTGACTTGCATTCAGTTGGATTCGCCTTCATAAATGTTCAACTTTTCAAATTTTCCTCCATTAATTTCTGCCAAAATCCCAATGAGCCTGGACTGACAAATATAAAATTGTTTAATAAATTAAATTCAGTAATAATTCTAAAGTACACAACAGCACTGAAAGCATCAAAGCATATTTTGGGGGGGTTAATTATTAATTCACCCTAGCCATGTACTTAAAATGATTAGATTGTCCCATTTTTTGTCATTTCTGGAAAAGATCTGGCCTAGTTTTAATGTTCACAGCCTGATTTGTCACCTCCTCCTACTCAGGCTTGTAATTCTCACCCCTCAGCAAATGGCCTGTTCTCCACTGACTTTACACTGCTGCCCACAGGACTGGTCAGCTTAGATGGTATGAACCACCAACATACTCACATATGCGATGAGGTTTCTTTCCACAGGTAGCCAAGTCATTTCTTAGTAATATACCAATATAAATGCACCAACTAAAAACATATAAAAAACATTTGTAACTTCTAGGTTAAAGTTAAAGATGTTATTCCAAGCATTTTGGAGGCGTTTTTATTTTTAGTATTTTAGTTATGTGCCAAAGTAATACATTGACCGAACCACTAATGAAAAACATGCAGCAATTATTCAGTTAAAGCCAGAAAATTGATTTCTCTGTATACTCAGGCATTACTAATGAACCACTGAAGAAATGTATGTCAGTGTTTATTAGTCTATATCATTAGACATCAGATTTTTACAGCCTAAAATTGGTTTTAGTGTCAATATAGAATGTGAGAGCCAGAAATGCATACTCTAATGCATTTACATGACAGCAGTAAGCTGGAGTCAGGCAACCTGCTCTGTTTTCACAGAGCAAATGACCTTATTTACACTTTTATTCTACATTCTAATGACTGCTACTGCAACAGCATCTCCCAGAGCAATATTTGAAGTAAACTGAGCATGTTCAATTATTAAGGCTGTCATTGTCCAGTCCTGGGCAGGATAACAACAGCCCTACTGCTGCTGTTTTTTTTCTTTAGTAGGGATTTACCTTTTGTAATATCATAAAGACTGGCCCGACGTGCGGATTTACACGTTTCCAGCTGACAAGGAATTAATTTGAGAGAGAGGGAGAGAGGGATATGAAGGGCAGTAGATCAAGCCATGAACAGTTTTATAATTCCACAGTTACGGTGCTTCCTTAGTGGCAAGTGCTTTTTTGTATGTGTATGGAAGGTCTCATAAAATTCCTGCCCAGTGTAGTAATTTCCCTACCAAATGACCCGCACTGGTGGTAAAGATTACCACATGCCTCTTATATTCGTGTCACTTTAAGCACCACCACATCTTGTTGCTAGCACATCATAACGCAGTATTACCCATTTGGAGGAGTAACCACTAAATATTTTTGACCAACTTACAGACACCCATGCTGGCTAGCATCACCTGAGAAATGAGAGGCAAGGGAGGTCCATGCTATGGGAATTATGGGAGATTGTTGGGATCTATGGGGCTCTATGGGGAAACTATAGAAGTCTATGAGGAGTCTATGTGGGACTTATGGGGAATTTATGTTAATTCATTAAAGTAGATCTATGGTGGGGTCTATTGGGGGCACTACAAGCAGTGTACGGTGAATATATGGGAATCTCTGGGTGATCTATGTATTAGAGTCTATGCATGGTGTATGAAGGTTTGTAGGGAATCTTTGGGAGTCAATGGGCATGTGGGCTCATAGGGAATCTATTGCTAGGGAATGGGCCATTGATCTATGGAGATTTATATGAGGTCTATGTTAAGGGTCTGTGAGTAGACTGGTGGATATATATATACCTGATTAATCTGTGGGAGATGGGAATTGTTCTTAAAATTATGAACTGAATTTGAACAAAAACATAGACCATATGAGGGGCCTGAGAACTATAGAAGACCTATGAGACATCAAATCTATAAGAGGGATATATGAGTAATCAATAGGTGCTCTACAGGTCTTTCATGAGTATTCTAAAGAAGAGCGATAGTGGATCAACATGAAATCTATGGGTATTCTATGAAAAATAACTTCATCAGAACAACTTTGTACATGTATAGCAGTTACCATATGTTGGACATGATTCTGCACTAATGGTTTTAAATAATTAAATTCTTACAAATTAATAATATGGTTTGACCCTGTGATCCATCTTTGTGATAGTTATAGCTTTAGAAAAGTTGATTAACAACTTTATGTAACACTATATCATCTTCCTGTGGACAATTTCTAGATTTCATGGTTTATTTGGCCCCAACAAACTGACTTTGCACAGAATTTAAGCAGTTTGTTTGGACAGCTAGCACCAAGCTTTTCCATGCAACCATGAAACAAACAGTAATTGAATCAGTGTGGCTTCTCAGATTGATCAGCCACTGCTGTGATTAATTCAATTTACCACAGCAGATTGCTATCGAGATTGAATCATTAACAATTTCCACAGCAAACAGGACAAATCTTGTTCATTAAATATTGCTGAGATGAATCCAAGCCTAAATTAGACAAACAACAGCTTCATCTGTCTTTCATTTGAGAAGAAATAGGAAGAAGAATATGGAACCTCTGAGCCAAACAAAAGTTTCAGTATTTATAACTGGGACAAGGTATACACACCATGTAAATACAGTATAAACACAGACCCAAACATCTGTCACATGTTATATCCTTTGTGAAGTATTTAACCCTACAGTGGAGGGAGGTTTTTTTTACCTGTTGCTGTATTGTTTTCTAGTGCGCCAGCATTCCACACTAACGTGAGAATTCCCCTGTTTGACTGCAGAGCCCCAAAGGCACTTTTTCAGGGCAGCAGATTCACAACAGCAGTTTTAGATCAGTGGCAATATTCATATATTAGCCATTAAGGCCACCTGCCTAATACTGGGTAGGTCCCCAATAATGTTAATGTTAAGGCTAACTGGTGTAGACTGCTACCATCTAATCCTAACCATTATATGTGTTTATGATATTAGTGTTGTTTTATCTCAGTTTTATATTCACCCAAAACCACTGAAGAGTGTCAGTACATGCTGAACGTCTTTTGCCAGTTTTGCTTTGGTGTGTGAAGTATGTGTGATAGTTGTGTAAAATAACAGGATTTGTTATACAGCACTGCACAACATACAACAAGTGTGTGTGTTTTGTTTTTTTTTGTTTGTTTGTGTTGTGCTCTGGAGTTTAAGGACTGTGAGATGTAAAACAGTATAAATATAAAACCCTGACTGTGAAGACACTGTGTGACATCACTATGGCTGGTAAAATATCAAATGCCTCACTGCAGCACCTACATGAACAGAGAAGGTAAGTGGAAAATTAGGAAAAGATAAAGTGACATTTTCAGTCATCTCCCTTTCCTGGTTCCTAGTTCTTTTGATTGGAGTTAAGGTCACACGCCAACTGTTCTGCATATCTGCCATTAGCTCCCTGCTTGATTTATGACACACTGAGAGATAGTTATGTCCATAAAGGGTCTTCAGAATCATGTTATGTGTGTTAATGTAAAGGAAGAGTTAAAGGACTTACTTCATACCGTATGTATCAACCAAGGAAAGTTTTGTCTGAAATTTGCCTCTTTAGCTCTAGCACTAAAGCTATGAAGCTGATGTTGCTACTTAGTAATAGAAACCTACACCCCACCAATTACAATTAGGCCAAAATTAATTCATGACCGTGTTGAATTACTTTTTTTTTATAATCTTAGTTATATGTTATAATGTTTTATAATATTCTTTGTTTTATTATCTCCCTATAAGGCATGGGTATGAGTTGAACCTTTTAGGTCATTGCGGTAATATTTGTATAATTGTGTTTAAGTCATTAGTTAAACTTAATTAGACGTGCTGACACATTAGGGCTGAGGGAGATGGATAAAATTAAACTTTGACTGATTAGTTTATCACAGGTGTATTATTACTTTAATGAGAAAAAGACTAAGTGTTTTGGAGGCTGAAGGCTGTGGAGAGAGAAGTTCGGTAAGACTAAAAGCTGCATGAAGGCTCTGAACACAAACCTAAACCCCGCTCTGCTTTATTCACCATTAACACACCTTTATGAGAGAGAGAGAGAGAGAGAGAGAGGGAGAAGAATGATAATAGAGGCATAGATAAAAGAGAGAGCAGGAAGGAGAGAGAGATAGAGGGAGAGGGAGAGAGAAAAGAAAGAAAAAGAGAAAGATGTGGAAGGAGGATTAAAAAGGGGAACAGGAAGAAAGTGACAGGGGGATGGATAGAAAAGAGAGAGGTGAGAAAAAGTGAAATTAGAGAAAAAATGAGAAAAATTGAAGGACATAAAAAAAGAGAAAAAACAGAAAGAGAGAAAGAAGAATCAGGGAGAGAGAAGGATAGGTATTAGAAAAAAGAGAAGGAGGGGACAGATAAGACAGGGGGAGGGAGTGAGAGGAAAAAGGAGTAGATATATGAGTGGGACAAAGAAAAAGAGCAATGAGAGCAAAGGAAGGAGAGGGTAGATAAGAGAGAAACGGAAAAAGAGAAAGAGAAGAGTGAGCAAGCCAACATGGAATAGAGTAGGTATTAAGGTATTAATGAGTAAATCTCACACACATTTTAATCTGTCCATCCTGAGCGTGTGTACGGCCGGTAGTGCACAGACAGAATGAATAAACACACCTGATGTGCCAGCAGGGTTGTTAAAGTGCTCAGAGTGTAGTCGTTTCAACCCATAAACCCCTTTTGCTTCCTTAGCTTAAATCTAGTCTAAATATCAAACATTTTTCTCACCATAATATACATATACTTGTCTTATTTTGTTGGCAGGTGTAAGTTTAGGTGTTCCTAGCTCTATTTCTTGAAATGAGTGAAAATATCGGAATATATAATGACTTAAAACAAGTAAAGCAGGTTAAAGAATATTATAATTCTCCAATGCAAAACAGCATGCTCTTATTAATTATTATACCTCAAGTGTAAACACAGCTGAACCACATCATCTACTTAATGTCTACACTGACCATACGGGTGCACTGTGTAGTTTAGACTTACACACTGTAGTCCATCTGTATCTCTGCAGCATTTGTTACCACTGCATTTAGCCCATTCATCAATGGCCAGGACTCTCAGGAGCACCAGTGAGGTATGATTTGGGTGGTGGATCATTCTTAGCACTGCAGTAAGTAGGTACATTTTTATTAACAAAGTGTCTTTCACAGACAAGGGGTCATTAAACGATGTGAACAAGCAACATTAAATGATCAAGGGTAAAACATTTAAACCAAAATTAAAAACAGGAAAGGCAGTAATCACTAAAACAAGTGGAACAGACCACTGATCTTGGTGTGATCATTGATCCCAATTTTTCATTTGAAGCTCATGTAGATAATATTACTAAGATTGCCTTCTTTCATCTCAGAAATATTGCTAAGATAAGAAATTTAAAATGAAAATTAGTTCATGCCTTCGTTACCTCTCGGTTAGATTATTGAAATGCTTTACTGTCTGGATGTTCTAATAGGTGCATAAACAAGCTCCAGTTAGTTCAGAATGCAGCAGCAAGAGTTCT
>JBBPDA010000459.1:4725-17617 GCA_037974385.1 Arnoldichthys spilopterus | reverse complement strand
TAAACCTATTTATGTGCTGCTGCCAGGGGTGTTTCTAAGCATAGGCAACAAAGGTGGTTGGCTAGTGGGATATTGACTTGTGTTGCCTACCCTTCCTTTAATTGGTTAAGCAGTGGCTGAGAAAAAAGTTATTTGCATATTATAGGCCCCCTATAGACTAATTAGTACCATTCTCCATACTTTAAATAAATTTGGGAGTAAACATACTTTAAATAATCTTAAATAAAAAAATGAAGTTGTATGAATTCATAAAAATATTTGTTGTCTTGTAGGGAGGTTCTGACAGGTCCTTCTGATGTGCTGAATCAAATGTCCTTGGAGACAAACCTTGGGCACTACTTTGAGCCGTGAGCTAGACCACTCTTTTTCTTTTTTTAAATAAAAAAACATTTCCTAATTCTCTCTCCTTCTTTACATCACTGCTTTATGAGGATATATTCACTACAGTATATTTTAACCCTATCCACCTGCACACATATCACAATAACTTCTTTTCCAGGTATTTTGGAGACTTGTAAAGATGTATTTTCTTTCTACTTACTGTGTACATATCCTGTAGTTCAACTCTGTTACATTCATCTTTTTCTACTGATATGTGGAAAAATGGATGCCCATTTGGTTAAATTAATGTTCAATACGTATTCTTCATTCTTTAATTAAAAATATTATTTGACAAGTAATTATATTATTTACCATGTTCTAATATGGAGATGATGTGCAGGACAATTATTGTAGTTGTGTTTCATAATTTATATTATTACAAAAAAATCATTTGCAAATCATTGCAAACAAACTTGAGCCTGAATATGAAACTGTGGAACTTTTATTTTGAAATGTATGGCTTCCTGTAAGCTGAGGTCGTTTTCTGGGACTTGTATTTGACCGCTCAGGCACAGAAGCATAACGTGACATGGAGAATCCCATGTGCTGTCTTTGATTGGGGTTGCGATGTTCATGAAGTGGGAATAATTAAGCTGATATTCAAGGTATTTACTTCTGTTTAAAGTATTGTTCTGAGCTTTCAATATGCTCTCTAGGCCCATCGTGCGAAGTCCAGGGAGAGCTAACTTGTTTAGCTAAGCTCGTGTTTTGTGCAAGAAATTTGCATGAAATATTGCAGCGTCGAAATATTTTAAAAATCGGCCTGTTTTAATTATGGAGCTCATAAATGAAACAATTTTTAAGATGGAATCTTAAAGGCATCTGGTCAGGTTAGTTAGCTTAATGTACTGGGTGGAGACTAGCCCAGTATGGTCCGAAAAGGGCCACTGTGGCTGCCGGAGTTTTATTTGAACAAACTAGGTGCGCACAGATTTCTAAGGATTGAAATCCACTGATTAAGCAAGTAGTATCAATTGAGCTCTTGCATATTTTGAACGAAAACCTTCAGGCACACGGCAATCGAGCAAATCGCATGAGTAGATGGGTCCAAGACAACTAAAAGCTTCATAAACCAACAAAAGATTCTTAAAAGCAATTCAATGCAGCAAGTGCAGAGACGGGCATGTGTCCTCTCGTTCTAGTCTAAGCACACGTGCAATTTATTTGTGAAGTAATTGTATTTCATTTTTACGCATGCGCATTAACCAAGAGTATGCCATTCTGAAATGTCAACATCTTTGCAGATAACACTGGAAGCTCCTGGCTTCACTGCTTATTTTGCTTATTATTGGTTCATGCTGCAGCTACAGAATAGTTCAGACTAAATTTATTTAGCAGTTCGTTTTTAATGTGCTGAAGGGGCAGGATGTTTGAAGGATGTTAGAGAGACTTGTGGACTTTATTTGAAAGAATTGTGAAATAAAAGGTCTTTGGAAAAGGAGTAATAATAAATGAAAGAAGGAAATCATATTTAAAATTTGTATTTATTTCTATTACAGATTCTTTACTTTATGTTACATTTTTTGATTTATTAAAAATATAATAATAATAATAATAATAATAAAAATCACAATTAGATTAGCTCAGCCTTAGTGGGAAAAAGTTTTGTCATGATACAACATTTTCACAATATGCCTCTATATTTTCCAAAATGTGCTTATTTGAAAGAAGTTCTTTTGTGGAGTCTTAATAGTGCTTTTATTGTGACCGTATGTCTGTATTTGTTTTTCATTTCCTTTTTTTCAGATCAATATGGCCCTTTCACTGATGAGGCTTCCTAAGTTAATGGCAGCAGCACACTGCAGACATTTTAGGTAATACATTTTATGATGCAGGTGTAATTAAGTTTTTTTTATCTGATAATTTGAAATGTATGGACTATGCAGAAGTGACTGCGATATATCTGCTGATTGTTCTGAGTGTGGAATGTGTTGGCTGTTTTTTTTTGTTTTAAGCTTTCACTTTTTTAGTCTCTTTTTTTTAGTTTTTATCTGAAATCGGAAAAATGTTTTTTTGGATGCATTTATCACAAAAACCTTGTTTCTTCAGTGTTTCAGCAGCTGTGGCAGCTATTCAGAAGCTAACTCGAGTAAGGGTGGTCGACAACAGTGCTCTTGGGAACACCCCCTATCATCGTCCTGCTAAAGTCATTCATGTGTATACCAAGAATGGAGTGGGAAAAGTTGGCGATATGGTCTTACTGGCCATCAAAGGACAAAAAAAGAAAGCACTGATTGTGGGACACAAAATGCCTGGAGAACGAATGACGCCTCGCTTTGATTCAAACAATGTTGTTTTGATAGAAGAAAACGGGAACCCCACAGGAACAAGGATCAAAGCACCCATACCTACACACTTACGCAAAATGGAGGGTGATTATTCCAAAGTATTAGCTGTTGCACAACGATTTGTGTAGGTTGATGTTTTATTCTTAATATATCATTGACAAGACATCAAACCACATTACTTGCTTCTCCAGTTGCTTATTAAAGTATTTGTTGTAATAAAAAAAATGACTCCATGAGTTTGACTGACATCACCAAAAATAGCGTTTAGCAGTGAAATAGCAGAACACCAAAACCTAAATGGAGCACATGCAAACCTTCTGCTTCTGTGTACAGTTCTTTAATCATGAATTATCAGAGACAAGTATGTATTTATATACAGTCTCTTCACTGACATTAACCGATTTTACAGCGGCAACTGTGTTAGTGTTTTCCATTTTATGTATTGGCTCACTTCCAAGTAAAACGTGCAAGCAGACTCATCACTCAAGTGCAAAACTAGCCTAATTGTTTACAAAGGAAACTTTCTCCATGCTCCTTTTCTCTTTCCAAGACATGACCGAAGCCTAATTATGTATGACACATGCCTAAATCACTTCTATTTCAATCATGTTAAAACCCATGGGACAGTGAAGAACAAAACTGGTTTGATTACTGGTCAGTTTAAAGTATCAGAGGCCAGTTCCAGTTTTGAATGTATAGTTTATACAATGTATAGTGGGATTCTATTGGTTGGTTCCCTTACAGAACACTGTACAGTTGTACCTACAGTCACACGCCATTTATTAGGAACTTGGAAGTGACTATCGCCCAACTGCTGTTGCACAATTTATTAGACCATCTCTTTCTTGTCCATCAATAAAAAGCATCCACAGGACCATTGTTGGCAAGATATTTCAGTCATGGACCATTCTCAGCACAGCAGATGAGAGTTGCTGGCATTAATCATGTACACTTACTGGTCAATTCTTATTAGAACTCTGGGTTCACACTGACTTGCTTTTTGACTTTAAATATTTTTTTTTAAATCCTATATCTTATATCCCATGATTTTCAAATTACTGGCTTGTATTTACAATATCTCCTTAAATTTGGCTTGCAAGATAAAAAATGATATTCTTTCTAGATAATAGTGAGCACATACAGGAATAATGTTAATGATCTGAATGAATAGCTAGGTTTACTCTTCAAGAGGTAATGGGCAGATTGAAAACTGCAATTACCATAGAGATTATGAATTATGAGAAGGTTATTAATGAATTTGCCACAAATTTAGATGTTCCCTTCAACGGCCTTTTCTGCATAGATCAGCATGAGTTTTTACTACATTTATTCTTTAAATGCAATTTTGTTTCTGATTTTTGGAGTTTGAAGTTAACCTCAGCTTTTAACAAGCTTGTTGATATGCCTCCATGGCACTGTGTTTATTTTGTACAGCAGAATGCAAACACATGTATGATGCTATAAAATTACCACTTGAAAAAAAACCATTTACAATATTGCAATTCCATCCAATTCAACTGTTGAAATCTAAATATACAATTTAGCTGAACATGTTTATTCAGCACCAGGGATGCACCAATGTGGCATTTGTAGGCTGATTTCAATATTTTTATATATCAAATATATTTTATATGCCAATGTTTCATGGATATATCTGCTGATTGTGATGGGTTGGCCTCCTGTCCTTGGTGTACTCCACCTTGAGCCCATAGTTAGCTGGGACTGGCTGTATATTTTCTAATGGTGATAACAATGGCAAACACAAAAATAGTTCCTACATCTTTATACTACTACTACCACTATTATTATGACAAATAAATGATATTCTTATTACTAATAGTAGTAGTTATAGTTTTAGTGTAGATTTGTGTTGACAGAAATTCACATGGGAAACATCTTTCTCTGCATTTCTTCAACCTGGCCCCCTTCCGAGACCATTTAGTTAGTTGCCCCAGTTTCATTTGAGTTTGGGACCCCTGCTCTAGCTATTCATCACAGGCCAGTTTCTGACCACTGGATCACTGATTGTTAGGTATTTATGTTCATTAGATTGTCTAAATACCTCAGTGGCATTAAGGTGTGTCAGCACCTTAGCAGCATCACTGGTTCTGTCAGTGTCACAGCTGTGCTAAAAATGGTTCACCACTCAAATTATATATACCTGGTCAGCACCAGCTGATGGACGGGGTGGAGGGAGGCTGATAAATTGTGCATAAAAAGATGGACTATACTCAGTAAGGTGTTTCTGATAAAACAGCTACTGAGACTAGTTTCAAGGCAGGTGTACATAATAAACTAGCAAATTTCAGGGTAAATGAAAAAGACAGCAGTATTCAGTAGTTGGAGGCACAGGAGATGCAATGACTGCACAGAGAAAACAGCACAGCTCCAAGGCTTATGGCTTCAGCAGTGAGGCACTTTTGCAAAACTCTGGCATCTCTGCTTGTCATCTCTGTCGGTCCTCTTCAACCACACATGGTAATGAACAGCCACTAAACAGAAAAAGCCAAAGGAAGAGGCATCAGAAGAATTAACCAACATTTTTGCAGTTACATTCTGAAAACCAGTGCTTCAACAAAAATTACTTCAGTTATATTCATCTCAATGTCTCCTGTCCCTTCTTTGTCCAGCTGCTTAAACGACCCTAAAAGCAAGGGAAGAGAAATAAACATTGTGAAAAAAACATTAGTAACCTAAGGAAAAAATACCATTATATTATTTATTTAGTCATGCTATGTCTGACAATTTGAATTTATATCAAATGAAAAAGTAAATAAACTATAAATAAATAAAACTTTATGGGATATGACAGGTTTTGAAAAACAAGTTACAAACTTCCTCCTAGAGACCAACCTTCCTGTCAAGCATGCTGCCCTTGCCCCATTATGCACCTGATCCAGCCAATCAGGGACAACTAAAGAAATTAATTAGCCAGTGTTGCAGACACTGGTGCCAACAAGACTCTGCAGGAAGGTAGTTGACCAGGACCAGGGTTGGTGACCACTCCAAATTTGCTGTAGTGCTCCACAGCTTGTGTCCATCTCTCCTTTAAGACTGAGGATTCATGAACTACAGAAATTCTATATTGTCTTTATGTTGCCTCTGATTGGGTTGGACTGTTCTGCACTATTCTGACCAAAAACAATTCAATTTACTGGATCATGTCAATACCTTCAAACCATTTCTGTGATACTGGTTTGGTGTACTGAACATGGATACTTACTGAACATGGCCTCCAGTTTAACCAGGCAACAGATGAAGTTATCAAAATCGATGGCCTCATTCTCAGCATATCTAGCCACAAGGATCTGGTTCAATCTATTGTTGAGCTTGAACCCTATCAAAAAAACAACAACAAAAAAACACACAAGCAGCATAGCAGTAATTACATAAAGCTTAATGACATGGGTACATGTACATTTATGGGTTAGACAGAATTAGCCTTACCTGCTGACTCTACAGCAAGGCGCATCTCATAAGAGCTCATGGTCCCTGACTTATCAAGGTCAAACTGCCTGTAGATGACCTATGTGATACAGAATTTATAAAAGCAAGTGATTTACCTTAAAGGTTGTGTATTTACATCCACATAAAAAGGCAACCAACACACACCCACAAAACATTATTTATATTTATAATTCATATAAATAAATTATTCATTGATACATTACAAAATGTAAGCGGTGCTTTCTGGGACAAATTGTCAATTTTAAAGGGGAATTTTATTGATATTCAAAATATCTTCATAATTAAATGGATTTAATTAAAGTCATTCAGGGGGTTTTAGTGTAAAATCAAATCTAGAGTAAATTCACTAATTCAAAACCATTCATAGCAGTGAAACAGACAGGACATTGTAAGGCATAACAGCCTTCAAAGAAAACGTATTTATACAGATTTACATCTAAAATGAATATGCATATAGGTTTGCTGATAGTTTTGGGTAGTTAATAAAATAGCTATATACTTCATGACCCCTGGTTCCCATCACTTCCACTTCGGAGGCAGCAAGCTTCGTCATATTGAATCATTTTATATCAGACCACAGTGCAGAAACAAATAATTCTCCTCTATCTGGAGAGCTGAACACAAATACTCCAGCACCTTTCAACGTAATCTCCATCTCATCTGTAGCAATTGACAGTTTCACTATATCTTCTTGTACTTAGTGAAAGAAAATCAGTTCACTTGAAACTCTCTTATTTGGAATTGCTGATTGGTGCTTAAACAACAATATAAAATGTGCTACAGTAAAAAATGTACAGACCGTTTTCTACACAAAAAATATGGCAAAATTACAGTTTGTGGTAAAGGACTGCATGCTATATATAAAAAAGGGTAAAAATTGGCAGTGATCCTTTATGCTCCATAAACAAATGTTTGTTAATTAATGTGTAATGTGATAAAGAAATTGGAAAGAATGTTTAAGACTTTTCATGAAAAACAAATTATTAGGCAGTATGTCTGTTTCAGCTAATTTGCTGAATACTGGAGCCCTCATAAGTACAGACACTATTATAATGAAGTCAGTGAAAAGCACTGAGATTAATTAAAAGGTTTTGTATTCTTCTTATACAATAGTATGTATGTTAGTATTAAAAATTATTTCATTAGGTTGTGTTCAAATATGGCATTTAGTAATTTAATTATTTAATATTGTTTTAAATTTTACATTTTACGAAAAATCACAGTGAAGAATAAAAAATTATATAATGATTAATGGATGTTATGAGCTCATGTTCAAACATGTCATGTGTGGTTCATAGTGGTTAGGACCTTGCCCTTGTGACCTGAAATTTTCAGGTTCAAGTCCTGACCCGGGCACCAATGAGGTACCTTTGAGCAAGGTACCGTCCTGCTCCACTGTTCCCCAGCCGCTGTTGATAACCGCCCGCTGCTCCACGTGTGCATGTGTGATTGGTTAAATGCAGTGGTCACATCTCATTGTGGTGCCTGCGTGTGGTCACCATGACTAAATAAAAAAAAAAAAACTCACTTTCGAACAGCTGAACCTTCCTCTGACAGTGCTCGCTCAGTTTTCCAGGGTGTTCTGTAATGTGCATCCCTTTTTAAACACCCAATAAGGTGTCAGAATGTGTGTCTAAAAACCGAGAATGTTCTAAAACAAAAAGGACTATTCTTTCTACTCACCAGCCACTTTCTGATCTTGTTCCACAGGATCTGAAACTCCACCAAGCCCAGACGTGCACTGCCATCTTTCTGAAGGATGATGGAGTTAGAGAGAACAAGACAAGAACTGGTAGTGGATTTTAAACTTGTAAATGTCAGTAATCATTAGGTGGAAGGATACATCCATGAGGTTCACCATAGTCCTGCATGACTCCATGCTAAAGCCATCTGTCTTCAGGTCTTTGTCTGAGTGAATGAAACATTTTTTTTTATGAAACAAGTTTTTCAAATCAATATTGAATAACACAATCAGTCAAAAATTACCAATAGAAGGAAACAAGGAAACAAATTATGCATGGAAAAAGATAATCTATGCTGTCTTACTGTCAGCCCTCTTGTAACTAAAGTAGATAAAGTGAGGTTGACGTCTCCTGCACACACTAGGTTGTTCTCCATTCTAGAAGTTTTTGTTGACATCAGTTGTAAATTTTCATGCAGTTTTATTTTATTATTTCCATATATTTAAAACGGGTGATTTTCTTTCACGATCCAAAGTGCTTTCACAGGTTTATGCAAGTTTTAGCAGACGTGTGCAGACATAAAGTTGTATACTACAGCAAGTGAGGGCTGCATTGCTAATCAATTATTATTGATGTTGGAATTCAATAAACCATGGTTCAGTAGGCCTAAACATGTTTCGTTATGCTCAGAAATACCCAACAATGAAATATGTTATGTTCATATGTTTTTATTTATATTTATCTAATTATCTTTAAACTGCAAAAGAATCATTTCATTAAACTATTTGGTCTTCACTGTACATAGTTGAGGTTTTAAAACCTCAAAACCAAAACTGTTTTAAAAGGGAAAAAATATGGCTTACGTCTACACACTACTCTGTTGAGAATGGTCCTGAGTTCATAGACAGATATCTCCATATCCTGTAAAGAGAGAAATTATACATGGAGCATTATTGTTTCACCAAGTATTATTAAGAGATTAAGATATTTTTTTTACAGAAAAGAACTTAACCACATTATCTCTTACCTATCTTTGAAAAATACGTATTTAGTTTGTGATAAACAGCATCTATGCATATCTCACCATTTAATCTTCATGAAGCAATGTAGACTAACTGAATTGTAAGTAAACCTCAGTATTTGGATGATGCTGTCATTACAAATCCTTGACTCTGAAATTGTATTTTTATAGGACAAAGACAAAACATTCTTAATGCTGTACATTAGCTTTAAAAAGAAACAGTTATTTAAAATAAATAAATCTTTATAAGGTATTTTTTTATACAAAACGTATATAATGCAGATTTAAGTGCTCTAAACTAGACAACAAAAGATCATTTTGAGATGATTTAGTCAAAATATATAGGTGTAAGTTATTTATGGATAAATAGCATAATGCCAATATATAACATTTCATCTGCTTTGAGATGTGTCACTTTTGAAATATTATGGGTTATTATGATTTCAGTCATTTTAGAATCATCTACAGCTATATCTACCATTCTAGGCATGTTTCATTTTGTTTTAATGCTACAGATGTTTGTTATTTGTAACTGTATAAACTATGTTGGACAATACTTTTTAAAAAAAAATAAAACATGGAAAATTCTGGTTCTGAATCTGACTGGCAGAGCCAGAATTCAAAGCCGCTGTAAAATATATGCACACCTGTGACTGCCTCACATCAACTTAATTATGGATTAAAATCCACTGTGCTGTGAATGGAACAACTGTTGACTGTTATGCTGCTCATATATACCTCTGAGAGAACTGATGTATCAAGTAAGACATCTGGCTGTGTGTGGAGCTTATTTTTAGCTAAAATAAGGCTCTTCAGGAAGTTAACAGGCTAAAACATATTAAGTTAACAAGCCTCTTCATACCCTATCTATAGTTCTTAATGTTAGTAATGAAACTATTTTTCTGGAACTGTGCAGAAGTAGCTGAATACCAAATGGCTGTTTGATATACACACTGAAATGAACCCAGGTAAGGCAAACACTAGGGGGCGCTACCTAGTGAGGCAAAAATTAATGGGTTGGAATGGAACTTGGAACAAAACCTCAACTAGTAAACAGTAATAATTACACTGACAAATGCACTGGCTTTCTCAACACACAACAGCATAAGCAAATGCCTGTGTTTTACCCATTAAAGAAAATCCTTGATTGATACACTACACAAATAGCCTTATTTAGCCCCATTTAACAAGAACTTGCTATTATACTTGTTATTTATTGGTATAATGGGAAGTCATGATGGGCGAGGCAGGGTTTTTTATGACCCATGCCCATCTGACGTGTTATGAGCCAATACACCATGTCTGACCAGCAAAAATATTTGATAATCAACAGCATGAATCTGACTCAACCCACAATGTTTCTGTAAGTTATTTGTATATAGATATTTTTTTAATTAGCTAATTAGCTGACCTACACCGACACCCTCACAGGACCAGTCAAGCTATATGTCACAAATGGGAAGAATACTAAGTGCCCATGTCATCCTCATAACGCTAGTGTTGTTGTCACTGTGGTAAGCAAAATACTGCGTATTGTTTTATTGAGCTTTAAGCTTATTGCTTAACTGTAGGCCTCTCAGGGCTTATTGCCTTAACTTATCTGCCACCATTCTAGTGAATAGGTTATGAGCTGGTGAAATGACTGGAACAATATTAAGTCACTAACATCTCCAGCCAGCTGAGCAAACATAGACTTGAAGGAGTCATCGATGTCATCCTCTGTGATTTCCTCCTAAATGCAAACACATAAACATAACCCATAAATACAAGACCTCTGAATACAGTTTTACCTTAATTGGATATGACCAGCAAGTCACATAACACCCACCTCTTCCTCCAAGTCTGCAGATATCTCATCATCCAGCTCCCTGTCATGAAAGAAATCATATAAAACTCTTATAAAACTATTTCAGGTTAATAAAAGTGCCTTAAATACTATTGAAAAATATAAATTAAAGCTACTGTTTTACATTGGAACAGAATCGCAAGTTTGAATCTAGAAGCAACAGGGAGTCAATGAAGGCATAATAAAATAAATGATTATAAAGGAAAGCATAAAGTAATGGTATTAATAGTTTTTACATACGTATATATGGCAATACTGCTTTGCCATCACATTTTGAATGCTTTAACCTATTCCCTTAGAAAAAACGAAAAATTTTGCACATATATGGTGTTATGATTTTGTGTTTCTGCCATACTGAAAGATGAGAAAAAAACATTCATAGGTTGTTGTATGGTTAATTAACAAACATTAGGATAAAAAACCAAAAAAATTACTTAATGAATTATGCCCTATTATGTACAAACTGATAAATTTTGGCAATCAACTAAACAAAAACATCCAGCGACCAACTCAGTCAACAAAAGGATATTGCTCATCAGCCCCATAATCCTGTTAAAAAAAACGAAATTGCTCACCCGTTCATATATTTAGAACAATTCTTGCTAATTGTAAGCTAATTAGTTCAGCTAGGCTGCTGCCACCAATGGTCACTGTGATTTTCCAAGAACAGTACGTTATTACTTTTTAATGAACACTGAACAGATAACTTAGTTATATGTCTGCAGCCAGATAGTTTTACTTTTACAAATAAAAAAATGAAACCTTCTATTATTACTAAAGTCACATTACATTCATTTGTTAACACCACAAAATGCTGGTTCTTTGGGCCGGGTTCAAGCTCTTGCTATCATTTCTTTTCCATTTAAAGTTTTTGTAGTAGATTTTACACTTTTACATTTGTGCACACATTCTCTCTCTCTCACACACACACTCTCTCGCTGGCTAATTCTCTCTCTTGTTAGCTGTATTCAGAATAGTTGTACAACGTGAAGGGTTAGTAAATTAATGGTGTGGTGAGCATATGCTGGGTTTGTGTATACAATGAATCTTAACCTATGGAAATGAAAGCATCAAAATCCTCATAAATGAGCCATTTCCTCATATAAGAGCTTTCTGTTTGTAAAACAAGCAGTATCAGTGTTTTTTATCAGCAGGATTTTAACTCACACCCACTCAGCCTAGGCCTAAAGCATACTTCACAAAAACTCACTCTGTCTCAGACTGCTTCTCAGTGAAAACCCGCAGGACGAAGTCGGCCTCTTTGCTGGGTTCAAAGGTAGATGGGACGATGAGGTACTCTCCAGGAGGCAGCCGCAGACGAGTGCTCACCTCCCTCAGATTGATGAAAGTTTCTGAGCGAGCGCAGGATGAGTGGGTGAGGAAGAAGTTTTTTTTCAAGTGGACATTCTGACAGCCCCTGAACTGTAGCCAAAAAAAAACAAAAACAGAACAGATAAAACTGTCTAGAACACATTCAAGCAGGATTTAGTGAGGAACAGAATAAACAAAAAAACTGTAAATGTGTTTATGCATAAGGGCATCTTAAAAGGCGTAAGAGGGAATATCCAGCGTCATCAAACTGCATGTGCTAAGCAGGATTTAAATATTTAAGGTCAACCTGTTCATGGGACTATTGACAGCATATGCCCATACCTCCTCGGGAATCTGCAAAGGAGAGAAAACAAAAACAGTCAAGAATACACACTTAATTACAGCAGTTCTGATTCCTTTCTACCAGGGGTAGATCCTTTAGCATAGGCTCACTGTGTGGCTAAAAAAGTTCACATAGTGCTAAAACATTAGTTTTATTGTTACTGTACACTTCCTGTCAACTTTTAACGTGAAATTCCACTTTGAAAATGATACTCTCTCACTGGTGGTCCTAACCATCAATGAGCAGAATAAAAAGTAAAGAAATGCAACAATGTGGGATTTATGGTATCAAATATTTTTTACATATTAAAACAAATTATTTACATATTTGCTTTTATAAGAACCTGGGACTACATGAACCTGAATTTGAAAATAAAGAAACCCCTGTTCTGGAAAACAAAAATTAGCCATTTGTAAATTCTCTTTATTTATATCTATTTAACTAACAAAAGTTCTTTAAAAAAAAACAACTTTTGATAAAGTTTTATAAATATTGTGTATTTTGTAATTTAGAATTTAGAATTTGTTGCCTGTAACAAGTAAAAAATTTGGA
>JBBPDA010000451.1:0-17618 GCA_037974385.1 Arnoldichthys spilopterus | reverse complement strand
TTAGGTGTATCACATCAGCTCAACTGGCTTTATTATTTGCTTTTATACATTATTTACTTTATATACAGTCACTTATTAGATTATTTATTTAGCTTTATTTGTATGTATTTTAATATCATTTTTTAATAACAAGTAGAAACTGCATTTTTAGAGAAATTGATTTTATAAAATAAAATGAAAAATAATTTTTGTAATTTTTAAATTCTCTCAAACTTTTATTTAATTGACAAATGTACAAAGAAATTAATTTTAATATAAACGGACATCAAGTTCTCTGTGCCGAAGATGAAATAGACTAGATTATTAGTGAAAGGCGCAAAACATTGGAAATTTTTTTCTTTGTACTTTTGTCAATTAAATAAAGGTCCAAGAGAGTTAACAAATCACCCATTCTTGTTTTTGTTGTATTTCACAAGACTTGTTCAGATTTTGTATTTTGGGAGCAACAAACACTTACGTACACTTATGTAAATCATGTACACTATCCATTTTTGTCAAATTATCTGCCAATTTTGGATGAATGGATGAACATTAGATAGATTTAATTTTTATAATTTAGAAATAATTTTAATAAAACATTATTCTAGATATTTTATTAAAACATTATTCTATATATTTTATTAGAACATTATTCTATATATTTTATTAGAACATTATTCTGGATGTTCATTTCATTAGAACTTTAGAACCAGTGACACACTGTTCCTTGGCTCCACTTCTTCCTGCTTTTGAAATTTCTAAATCTAATTAAAATTTTTGCAGTTGAAAGAGTTAATTTTTTTTTGCTCCAATAAGTGGTCATATTATTTTACATTGCTCTCAGTATTTTTGCGACAAATTGCACAAGTTCGTCACTGGCTCTTCATGCTCTTCCCGAGACCCCTGTAGTTTGCATTCTGATTACATTTACTGCATTTATTCCAACCCTTTCAATGGTCATGTACATAATGGCGCATAGCAGTGTGTTGACTGGTCACCCACACTTAACACGCTTTGGTAAAAATCCTTGTCATCATACTGTGTTCGTGTGTGCGTTTGTGTTCCAGAATTCATGAACCACAAGAGCTGAGCACAGAGGGTCTAGAGTATAATCCAGAGGAGCATGAACATGGCCTCCTTCCTGCACCTTCACACGTGGGTGAGTCATTGTGTGTGTTTCGCTGTGTGTTTAATTGTACAAAATGTGATTCTTATAGACAGATGTTGAACAGATTAGAATGTTGTAGGGACTGGAGAAGAAGGAACTTGGTGGAACCACACTTCAGTATAACTTTATGAGTTTGCAGGACCTTAGTCAACTTCCTGCACTTCTACAACAGGGTGAGTGGTGATTTGATATAAGGTCTGTAGGCGGGTAGGATAGGAATAAAAACCTGGGAAACAGTAACCAGGTCATAGGCACCCAAGGCTCACTGATTCATGTGGGGAGTGAAGGCTAGCAGGTCTGATCTCACAGAAGAGCTACTGAGAGGAAGGGGTCAGAACAGTCAAAGGTGTTTCAGCAGCATGAGGGGGACCTACTCAATATTAGGCAGGTGGGTTAGGTTATGGCTGATCTGTGTGTGCTGTTTATCTCTGACAGGAAAGTACATGAGGTTGAAGCGGATTGACTTTCAATTGCCCTATGACGTCCACTGGCTCTGCACGCACAATGAGGTGTTTGTCATTTCCAGAAATGTGTAAAAAATATCACTTATCAAAAAATTCTACTCTACCTTTCTGACATTTCTTCTCTTCCGCAGCCTTTCGAAAGCCCTGACAGTCCAACACAGGCCATAAGCAGTAAGTTCCTGAATGTGTGTGTGAAAGGTGTAAAGTATCTCTGTGGAGGTGATCTAGATGATACAGTAACCCACATGTGTTGTCCATCACTGTGGTCACTCCATTCCTCCTAATCTGTACACGTCAATTTTATTTTTTTCTTTCTTTTTGGCAAAAAATTAAATGTTCAGTGTCCCATTAACTCAGAATATGATCAGATCAGTTTAGAGTTGCTTCTTTGGTTTAGAACTGCAGCTACAAGGATAATGCTGCGAACACTAGAAGTCAATAGTAATCCAAATCTTTTCATCCCCCAAACTTCTATGGAGCCGTTCAAAAAGCATCCAGCTCTTTGTTAAGGTGGAACATACTTGTGGGTGTGGTTTAGAACACAGCATGATTTACTGAAAGGTATAAACGTGAACTAAACTGTAGCGTGAAGCCGAAAACTACAGCCACAACAGGGTCTGTTTTCACAAACCACCCCAGTTGATCTGCAACCAGTCATAAAAGAAAAAAAACTGATACGTATCAGCCTGGTGTCATCTGAAAAGGCTGGAAGTTTTGTTGATGTTTATAGCTCACAGTAAGTCATACTGTGGCCTAAACAACACCCACACGTCTGATCCACCTTTATGAAAAGCTGGATGTGGTTTGAGCAGGTTTTGGTGATGATAAGATTTGAGTGATTATTGATTGCTAGTCTTGCATTGTAGCTCCAGTTCTAAACTAAAAGGCAACATTTGGACTCTGAACTGATCCGATCACATTGTACATTTTATGTTTTGCCAAACAATTTTTTAAGCTGGATTTTAAGTAGTAAACTATTTCTCTGACTGCAGGTGGTTCCTGTAAAGCCCCTAACCAAAGTGTGTCCTTGTGCTGTGCTGATGGCTGCCCACACTCCAGGTGAGGACTCTCTCTCTCTCTCTCTCTAGCACACACACACTGTGTGGCACATCTGTGCAATCCGAAGTTTGATTACAAAAGCACATTTTGATTTTATACATCTCCTGGTTTCATACAGTGCAGTCGTTGCTCCTGCAATCTCTCAGGGGGACAGTTTTTGCTATAATTGCTAAGGTTTTTTTTTGTGGTCACCACCTGTAGTAATACCACCACTAACCACTATATGCCCCGGGCATCCCTACACCATGTTACATTTGACGAAAGCACATTACTGCAAGCCCACCCACACCCAATACAGATTGCATTGCAGTACCTGCAGTTGTCAACTTAATGTGAGAGTTTTTTAGATTTCAATCAACCAGACTGAAATCACCTGAAAGGGAGAGTGCTACAGGCAACATGACAGATGCTGATTGGACTGTGATATTCAGAGGCAGAACAAACTGTCTAGAACAGTCACTGTGAGCGTAACACTGAGATAGAGAGGGATAGAAACATTCCCTTCTTTCCCCCTTTAATGTGGCATCACCCCACAGCCCTATAAAACAACCCCACCACACCCCAGCTATAGGGCTCTTTAATTCATATGTTCTTTTTCTCTTGCAATCAAGAAACATTTTTTTTATTTTATATCTGAACACTGTACTTCATTTGCATATGGCAATCTTCTTTGATGTCAGTGTTGCAGAGACCAATATGTATATAGACCTATGTGTAAATATTATTAGTCTCAGCAGGTACATTTCACACATCCCCCACTCTGTACATCCCATATGTGGAAACAAAGCTTTGAATAACTTGTTGTTGTGATGTCACAAACATGAATGCATTTACATATGAGCACCCATGCTGCCCACAGTGGTGCCTTTCATGCTAAAGTGCTGTTGTCCAGATGGAGGGTCTGTACACACAGTACAAGGCAGCCAATCACAATGGAGCTCATTTGCATATGTCAGTCAAGGCAAACTAACAAATTAAAAAGGGTAATTGTGAAGGATAAAGGGAGGTGGGTAAATGACATTAAACGGAATTATGAATTAGAAGTGGAGAAAAAGGAAAATAAGAGAAAAATCTTAAATATGGGCCCTGTAAAGTCACATTCAGCTTTAATCCATTGCAGGTTCACAGACAGGATGACTGAGGTACAGTCGCAGGAGGAGAGCGAGCAGCTTCTCCAACAGCAGGTAAGAGAATCCCACACTGACTCGACATGTACAGACGAATGAACAGCGCCGAATTTCTGAGAGAACTTTTCTTCTTTTCTATTTTTCCCTTTCGTTTACAGGAGGGAAACCATGACAATGAGAACTTCCCTTCACCCTTATCTAGCAAGGAGAGGTACCGGAAAAATCTGTTTATTCAGATTGACATTTATTGTCCCAAGAGAGGAAAAGTGTTTCCACACTGTGCTCGTACACCCAACAAAGCACTTCCTACAACAACCTAAAGAATATGATCGGCACCGCTCAACAGCCTTGCATCATCTCCCCTCCCATTTCATGGTTAACAAATTAGAGCGCCAATCCCCAGTCAAAAGTCGTGCGCCATCTTGTGGACTGCAGAAGCAGTGTTATTAGAGTAGATGTATGTACAGAAATAAAGGAATTAAACACATTTTTAAAAATGAGAAAATAACATTAAATAACGTAATAATGATGCTTGGTGCTTCTGTATCAATTTGGTTTTGTCCCAAAAATATCAGAGCATATTGACATTTAGATATTTTTCCCCTCCCACCTCGGGTTTATTAATTGCATTAACTGCACAGCAACAAGCAGCTGATTGGATTTCTGTACTTAAAAAGTTTATAATTTCATATATATATTCATATCCATTCATATTCTCTCTCTCTCTCTCTCTCTCTCTCTTCTTGTTGCAGGAGTTTTGTGATGAAACATGGCGTCTTCCTGGTGCGGAATTATGAGAAGATGAGGGCAAGGCAGGCTCTGCTGCTGCTAAGAGAGGGGATGAGGGAGCGAGAGGAGGAGGAGGAAGAGGAAGGCAGTGGTCAGAGTGAGGATGAAGACATCGTGGGAGAAACCACTGCCCAGCCAGGTCCAGGAGTGTGTGCAGTTGTTGAGGAAATATTTGTGGGTGTGCATGTGTTTGTTATGCACGTCTGCTGTTTATGTGGCTATTGTTGTGTAAAACAGACGCCTATTCTCCAGTGGATGTGATGTGGCGATTTGTAGATGTGCTCTTTCTGCCCAGCTACCCTCATCCAGAAGAGAAAAACCAAATTATAACACAGACTCATAAAACAACACTGCTCATACAGATCTGAGAGTTACATCTTTTTCCATGGTTACAGTAACCACAACTACAACCATTCCATGGTTACAGTATGATTGTATCTGTGGTTACACCACACCCACTTTAATGGTTAAACCGCATCCATCTCCACAGTTACTACACACTCATTTACATCATTACGGTACCCCTGTTTCCATGGTTACGTTCTTATGTCCATGGATACAGTATTTCTTTTTTATAGTAACATGAAGCTCATTTCCAAGGTTACACCACATTCATTTTCATGTTTACATTATGCTTGTTTCTGTAGTTACACAGCACCCATCCATTGTTACACTACACTCATTTGCATGGTTACACACCACTTATTTTCATGATTACTGTATGCTTGTTTCCATAGTTATATGACACCAAGTTTCATGGTTCTGCATTACTCAGTTTGGGCTCGCTAATTCAGCCAATCCCAGTTTACCTCCGCCCCCTGGAAATTTTGACTTATTCTGCTTTCAGTCTGTTTGCCGATATTGAGGGCATGGTGTGTGTCACAACTCAGCAAACTGGCCTGCTTTTCCACCCCAGCCCCTCTCTCTCTTATCTCTTTTCTCTCCCTCTCTGTGTCCTTCATCTTTCCTTCATGTTCTGTAGGTCATGCTGTTGGATGGTATCCCTAAGCGAGTAGCCAAATGGCCCAGAAAACTCATGCAGTCACCTTTTTTTTAGTCACCTCAGGCTGTTTTAAGTGTGTTTTAGAGTACATCAAGTACCTGGAGTTTTAACAATGAATGTGATGTTTTATAGCAAATTAGGGTGTTTTAATAAAAAAGATTACATACATTAGTAAACACATTTTAAATATCTTAGAAAAATATTTTTTACATTTTTGCAGTACAACAGTTTGTCCCCACTCACTCAACCTGCAGCAGTTTGGCCCCACCTGTTCAAACTACAGCAATTTGGCCCTACCCATTCAGCCTACAGCAATTTGGCCCTACCCATTCAGCCTACAGCAGTTTGGCCCTACCCATTCAGCCTACAGCAGTTTGGCCCTACCTGTTCAAACTGCAGCAGTTTGGTGAAGAATATTTTGTTGTTCCTGCAGATGCTTGCAGAACCAAAAGATTCTTCCCTGGCTGGTGGGAAGCAAATGGATCATTGTACTCTTATAGAGTAAACAGAGTAAACTCTACAACAAACACAAGATTGGACCATACCTTCCAGAATATGCCACTCAACTTCTAGTCCAGGCACTGGTGATGTCTCTTTCTGACTATTGCATCTTGCTGCTGGCCGGTCTACCTGCAGCCTCAGTCAACCCACTGAAGAGGATTCAGAATGCAGCAGCTTGGCTGATCTTTAACCAGCCGAAACACGCTCACGTGACGCCACTACTTCACTCCCTGCATTGGCTCCCTGTCTTGGCACGAATCAAGTCCTTGATGCTCGCCTAGAAGATCATCAATGCTTCAGCTCCTGGCTACATGGAAACACTGATCCAGTCCTACACACCCACCAGATCACTCAGGTCAGCGAGGGACCAGCGCTTGGAGATTTCATCCCCACGTGGGATCAAACACTACTCTAGAATCTTCTCCTACATTATTTCTCACTGGTGGAATGAGCTGCCCAGCAACACTAGATCTGCAGAGTCTCTTTCCACATTCAAGAAGCATCTCAAGACTCAACTGTTCCGCACCCACCTCACCACATATCAGCCTATCGGTCACATACAAACTTTTGCTACCTGATAACTGCCTAAAGAATGACCCCCAGATAGATATGTTCCACTTAGTTCTTATTGTAGCACTTATCATCTGTATTTATTTTAGTACATGTTGTCTGTAGTTATTGCAGCAATTGTCTTCAGTATTTATTGTGGCACCTACCACCTGTATTTTACAACTAATAGAAATGCGTTGGACTCTTTGAAGCACTTACTTCAGTGTTGCTGCACTGTGCAGCCCTAGTGCCTGATTGTTTCCTGTGTCTTGGAAGTTGCTTTGGGTAAAAGCGTCAGCCGAATGAATAAATGTAAATGTAAATGATATACTTTTAAAAGGCCCATATCATAAAAAATGTTTTTATTGCTTAAAATACTACACATTTCAACCCAGACGTTACCGGAATGTATGACGATGAGTTGAAAAACATTTTGCTTTGCTTTACTTAATTAAATCAAACAAACCTTATAAATTGACTAATATGGAGAAAGTCTAATAGAAAAACGTTAGGGACTGGCTTCTTGCATTGTGAAAAAGCATGTACACTTGTGTGTTCTGCAGACAGGTGTCTGAATGAGCAGATGCCTGAAGAGTGCACTGAGAAAGGGGAGCGGAGAGGAGCCCAGTGCAGAAACCTCGCACGCACACTGCAGGAGATCTGGGACAACATTGCTACTTGCAAAGGTGCATCTCGACCAGCGTTGCCCCACTTGTTCAGTATGACAATGTGGCAAAAACTTTAATGGTTGTTATTGGGAGTTTTTTTGGTCTTGTAACCAGGAGACCACGAGATTAATACCCTGTGGCTACTGCAGGCTACAGCCGACCAAACCAAATTTTCAGTTAGTGTTTTCCTCCAAGCTGTCTGTTTCGTTAGAAACACTGTGAGAAGATGTGGGTGGCGCTTCACATGGACTCAGAGGAAACACCTGCTCACCTTTACCTTCCCAGTGAAGGTGGTATGGTGTAATTGGGGGAGTCCTAGGTAGTGGATGACAAAATTTGAAAAAATAATAATTAGAAAATTCCCCAATAAAACACATTTGAGATGTTAATTAGGCTGTAAACCTTTGGACTAGTGTGAGTTAAGAATTTGGATAGATTATGAAAGCATATTAAAAGGTGATGAAAGAATAAAGTCAAGATATCCTCCTATCCATCCCCACCCCCCCATTTTTCCATGCATTTCTGCAGGATCATCTGGGCAAACACTTACGGCTCCTCTGCTGAACCTATGCTCCAGAAAGAGGTGGGTTTGTTTACAGGACAATTTAGGAGCAATACCACTTTTGACCACTAGAAGGGGTGATGTGATATGAAGTGGGTTTTTTGGCAGCAATTTTTTTTGCTCTCTATAAGTTATGTCTGTTGTTGTTGTGTTATATTCACCACAGGTCAGACTCTGCCCTGCTGGACCTTGGCATGGTGCAGAAGCAGCTTCGTTCAGGCCACTATGACAGTCTGGAAGCTTTTCACACAGACATGCTCCGAGTGTTCCACTGCGCAGAGGTCAGTGCCCGGCCTGTGGTCACACTCAGTCTTGTACTTTGCGGCTCTTCAGTGCAAATCATGGAATTATCCATTTTTGACCATTTAGCCATTTTTGTTTAGCAGTTTTAGTAGATACTTTTGTTAACATAATTTTTAGAGGAATATTATTCACAAATCTTATCTAATAATAATAAGAAGAAGAAGAAGAAATAAAACAAAGTCTTACACTTTTATGTGCAGTTGCCAATGTGGTGCAAGCTACAGAAATGAGTAATTATGCAAAAAGATATTTGAGTGAAATTGGTATCGGACAGAAGTTCATATGTGATGATGAATTTATGGTGCTGTGGAAGTGCAGAATGTTTAGGTGACTTTGTGCTGAAATACATTTTTCTAATTTTACCTAATTTCTAAGCTTATAGAAATAAGTATAATACTTATATAATAATAATTCTTATGTAAACATAATAATTTCATTTAAAGTTTCTACAATTATATAATGTATAGACAGATATGTACAGTATATGAAAAAAATCAGATCAGTATTGCTGCATTTCATTAATAACAGGTACTAGTCGCTTATTGTTTCCACATCTGTCCTGCTGTTCATATACTGCACATTTTATGTAGAAATACCAAATGTAAATACCTACATAGTTTTATAAGTTAAACTGTACTTTATCTGCACTTTATATTGGTTTTTGTAATTTAAAATTCTTCTTAACTATAGTATCTGCTTCTGCTTTGTTTTTATCTTTGTTGCACTGAGTATTTAAATGGCAAAGGAATTTCCCTCATGATTCTTATTTTATCTTATCTATTTCAAACATTTTTAAATTACTTAAACAATTACTGCATATAAAAACAATTAGTTACTGGGAAAGTAACTTTTGCTTTATTTCAGTTATTAATGCACAGAACTGTATGTTGTTGCTGGGCAGTGGTGGTGTAATGGTTAGAGAGTTGCCCTGTAACCTAAGGTTCTGTACATGTACAAGTAACACTGATGTACCCATGGCCAAGGTACTGTCTCTAACCTCCCAGGGAGCAACCACTGCTCCTACACACATGGGTTAATAGAAGAGGTTGCATTGCGTTGTGGTGCACTGTGTGCCATGGTGTGTTCGCAATGACGAAAAAATCACTCACACAATTAACTTTCTAGGGATGTAAGGGATGTAAGCCTGTGGCTGGTATAGCGACCGCATAGGAGAAGACTGGGGCAGCTGTGACTGGAGTGTTTAAACTTGTCATAATCACGCCTTATCCACTGTCATGAATTGATTCAGTAGACCTGGATTTCACTGTCGGTCCATTTGTCTGTGTGTTTAAAAATGGTAATTGCAATTGCAGTGCACTTTTGTCTGGACCAATCACGGTGCACTTTTGTCTGGACCATTCGAGGTACACTTTTGTCTGGACCATTCGAGGTACACTTTCGCCTGGACCAGACCCCGTACTTAAATCACTCGTGCTGGAAAGTGCTGACCCTAAAGTAGGAGCTAAAAAATTCCCTCAAAACACTGTGCAGACACTTAAAAAAAGGGGGAACTGAGGGGGTTACCTGATCAGGGAGACATAGGCACTGGTGAAGTGTGTTTTCTCTAGAAAGTGAACAGTGAAAATTTGTCATTGTGAACACACTCACCACCACAACGGCCTCTGCATTTAACCTATCACACATGCACACGTGGAGAAGGAGGCAGCTATCAACAGCACCCAGAGAGCAGTGTAGTGGGATGGTACCTTGCTCGAGTATACCTCAATATTGCTGGGGCTCGGACTTGAACCTGCGACCTTCAATTCACAAGGGCAATGTCTAAACCACTGGGCCACCACTGCCCAAAAGAAGAAAAAGGTGCGTACTTATTTCCTCTGTGTGGGTGGACAAACCTTTGCACATGATAGTATGTAAGTTTACTTTATGGCTTTCATGTCTTCCACGCTTTTATGGCTGCTTCAGGATTGTCCTGCTGGGCTTGTTGAGGTTTGAGCATATGTGTGAAATCCTTTTGGTTTCAGATGGAAGCCTGTTAGAAGAAGCTGACTTTTCACTTGTATCTGCTGTGCTCTTCAGAAGTACTACGGTTGCGAGTCCTCGGTGGGCCGTGACGTGAGTCAGCTGAGGGTTCTGTACCACAAAGCTCACCAGGAAGCCTCTGCCCACATCAGCACCTTCCTGTAAGGGATATGAAGCCCTGCCCTCACACCTACATCCCAGGGCAAATGGTGGCTGTGACCATAGGGACTGTCCCACAGGCATGATGGGCCTTCAAGAACAGGCAGACAATGCCCCACCCAGACCAAAGACCTAATATGTGGTGCACTCTTAAAGGCATTGCACAGGTGAGACACACACACACACACACACACACACACACACACACACTGTAGAACTTGAAATTGGATATTAATCTCATTAGAACTTAATCATGGGTTTTAATTTTATTAGAAAATCATTGTAGATATAAATTTTATTAGAACTTCATTCTGTGTTGCTCTGCAATGTGTTGGCCTCCTGTCCTGGGTGTACCCTGCCTTATGGCTATAGTCAGCTGGGAATGGCTCCAGTTTTTCCACAGCCCGGTAACGGAAGAAACGGTTTAGTAAATGGATGGATGGATGGATAAAACTTCATTCTGGATTTTATTAGAATGTCAGTCTTGATGTTAATTTTACCAGAACTTCAATCTTGATGTCAATTTTATTAGAACTTTGTACTGGATATTGATTTAAGTGGAGCTTCATTCTGGATGTTAATTCTATTAGAACTTTATTTTATAAGGCCTAATCTTATTAATTTCCTTAGAACCTTATTCTGAATATTAATTGGACTACAATATGTTAAGTTAGTTAAAACCGTTGTTACGACCCACCTAGGACCAGGCCGTAACATAAAAGAAAGGGAGGAGGCAGGACCACACTTTTGGTGATTTGCTAATTCTTTTAGTTTGAAGTGGCGTGGCCTTCAGGAGCTGGCAAGGCCAAAATAATAAACGAGAGAAGCTTCTCTAAACCCAATGAAAACTAATTAACCTGTCCAAACAAAAATAAACAAAGTATAAAATACAAAAAAAAACCCCAGATTAATTCCCTAACTCCTTTTCTAACAAAAAATAAAGAGAAAGCGGATACTGAAAGAAAAAGCCGTCGACTCCCTACTTACCACATTAAAATTACGACTATGCATGAGGGTGTCAAGACAGACCTGCGTAGAAACATTCTTTACATACTTTGTAAGTTACGACAAACATAGCTGCATCTAAGATCCACGAGCAAAGAGCATACTGCAACAAATGAATCAGAATACAGGGTTCTGTCTCTAGCATGGTGGTGGTCTCCTCCTCCTGCCTTCCTTTCCCCTCTCCCTTCTTCAGCTCAGCATGGGACGTTAGGTACCAGCCAAAGTGCTAGTGGGCGAACCTAAAGGGCAGAGCACACTCGAACAGACACACACACCTGCCTAGGGACGTAACAACCTTATTCTGGATATTAAATGCAAAACAAACAATTTGTCAAGCAATCCTAATTCTACTACTTTAAATTGTCATAGCTCTTTATATGTTCTTATAACCTTGCTGATATTAAATAAGTTAAGATAAGACTTTTATTAGTCCCACAAGTGGGAAATTTGCATTGCTGTGGCAGTACATGGGTAAGAGCAGCATAAAGTGGACAAACAATAGATTAAAAAAGCTATACAACACAATAAGATAAAAAAAATAAATAAACTAATACAATAAATGTAAATATATATAAATAGATATTTGTATGTGTATGAGAAATAGTGTCTGTACTGTATTTGTGCATGTTCTTGAGTACAGAGCCCCCCTGCTGGATAGAATGCTTGCTGGGAAAAACAGACAACCATGCTGACTGGAAGCTTATCTACCGTACGTTTTTGAGAAGATGGACATCAGACAGTGGACAAGAACTGTTAAACAAAAAAAAAAACATACAGGCTCTCTGTCATTCCATTTTGCTTCACACTTTTCCATCTTTAGATGATGTAATCAAACCATCAGCATGGAAAACATGGAAACTGTTTAGTGAGTTAAAGTTTTAGGGCTGTGACAAACACACTAAATATATTTTACATATGTATATAATGTTATTTTTAATGTCTTATATATGTATTGTTTCTAATGTGTCATATATTATGTAAATGCATCATTTCTAATATGTCTTGCCAATGACTGCACATTAGTAACAATTACATAATTTCATGTAAGATGTGCCTAGGATATGAAAGCAATAAGCTACTCTTTTCATTGTCACTACACTGCTTTTTTAATCTCTGTGAACCTTTCCTCTTCATGAAGGTAGCTCCATTTTCTGGACACCTGTCTAATTAGCTAAAACGTGTTAAACTATGTAAAGACATGACATTTAGAAGAGCCTTCTAAGACAAGAAGTACACTTTCAGTGATTTAACAGTGAAGCTAACTGACACCTTTTTATTGAACAATTAACATGTTTCAATAAATGCTGTTTATTTCAGAATCCAATGTCTCTGTGACTGATGAGGTTGCTTATATTAAAATGTTGAACTGCATAGAAGAACACAAGACCTTTTCCTTTATTCTTCCCCCATTTTCACATGGTTCATATTGAAGCATTTGGGAGTTCTTTGATTTTTTCTTAACAAGTTCAATTCAGTTGAAAAGAAGAGGGAAGTTTGCTAGTCTTGGTTACGTAGTCTACATATTTTAAAAAATAAAATAACAAAAGCAATCAAGTGTCCTGGTATTATACTTTTTAATATGCTTGAGTACATATGATTGCATATGATTTTTGACTCCTTTCTTTAACTCTGAAATTTTCAGTTAAATTTTCACATTTTACACATAAGCCCTGTTTGAACTTGGTGGAAATTCCACATATACCATGTCAGAAAATTCTCACACATGACCTTCCGGAACCTGTGGTAAAACTGGCATAGCTTGAATGCCTGTTCTTCGTTTCTGAGAACTACAGCTTTCCTTTTTGTGAAAACCAGCTTCACAATGTGCTTAAAGTAAAAGATAAAGATCATCATACATCTTTGTGCAGGTGCTTGTGTGAAGGAGTCATAGTTGTGGAAAAAGCTTCGAAAGGAGTGAAAAGAATCTTGTGAGAATAAGCACTGGTATGACTCTAATATGGTTACTGAGGTAGGTCTTGTGGATTTAAGGAAGTTTGGTTCTTCCAGTATCTTCATGTGAAATTAAATGAAACACTGTCACTTTCAGTTTAGTTTGCTCAACCGAGTTGTGTTGAGGCTGGAGCTCATTTGGGACTACGACAGCTTAGAGGAGAAGTATCAAGTAATCCTAATGGCTTCCATGCTATCTATGCAGATCAAGTGCGCAGTGTGTTTGAATCCTTTAAGGGATCCTGTGTGTCTTCCATGCCAACACTCCTACTGCAGGGTTTGTATCACCTGCCAGTTGGCTGTGAACGGTGATGAAAGCACTTGCCCAGAATGTCGGAGCCCCTTCAGCAGGGAGGATATCACGGTCAGTCGTGCTCTGAGGAACATTGTGGATGCTGCCAGAACCCATCTGCTGGAACATGAAGCCCTCAAAGAAAGAGTGATATACCTCCAGGGGGGACAAGACCAAACCTATGAGCAGTGCCCTGACCACTACCAAATGCTCACCCTTTTCTGTGAGATGGACCAGAAGCCTGTCTGTGTGATCTGCAGGGAAGAAGAAAGACATCAAGGACACAGGTTCAAAACATTAAGGGATGCACACCAGGCCAAGAAGGTAAATCATTATTACGCCTTAAAATCCTTTAACCTTGCTTCCATGCTCTGGTTGAAGCCATTTCAATCTAATAAGAGACTATGAATCCGGTTTTATCACAATATGTGTAAAAAAACTCTGAAAGGTACCTATTGATTGCATAGATTTCAGCAAAGTGAGAAAAGTTGTTCAATGCATGTGGTGTTATTTGGAGCACTGTAAAGCCTGTAAGTGTACCTGGCTTCTTTAAGCATTCCTTGTTTGTCAGTTGTGGCTGATTTTTCTCTGACACAGGAATGACAAAGTCTTTCTGCTAAACCTATTGAATTGTTTCAAACACTTCTGACATCATCCGATAACATTCCTGTCCTTTTTAATTAGAGGCTACTCTTGTTTTTAGGTGATAATAAACAATTGTATATCCACAAAACCTTTGAATAGTTCATCTGTATTTAGTGCCATTCAATCAGATTTGGAAGCCTGCCTTTCAAACTTTACAGCGGTGTTTTAAAGTTTGTGAACCCTTTTTTATATTTGAAAGTGAAAGTGACCTCTTTGTCATTGTGAACACACTCAAGAACCACAATGCAAACTCTGCATTTAACCCATCACACGTACACACGGGCAGCTATTAACAGCGCCCAGGGAGCAGCGTAGCAGTAGTGCCCAGGCCGGGACTTGAACCTGTGACCTTCTTGTCCTCAAATTTCTCATTTGTTTGTGCCATGATGGCCTTTTACAATCATATGTTGAACATAAATATCAGATTTTGACAGATTTCTGCTTTTATTAAAACTGATCACTCACAATTGGCAGCCCATTGACTGAAAACACCTCTCAACTCTAATTCACCTTTAAATTAACTGCTAATCCTAGAAGTTCACATATGCCATTGACAGATCTGTAATATTGGATCGTTTTCCTTAATAAATAAATGACCAAGTGTAATATATTGTGTCCTGCTTCTTTAACTGGACTCTCTTTATTTACTTTTAAGGACTGATTATCATATTTATAATGAAACAAAGAAAATTCTAATTCAAGCTGCACTGTACACCAAAGGTTTTACAACCCATCCATCCTTTGGTTTCCACCATTAAAATAGTTGATGTTTGGCAGTTTCCAAGCATTGTAGTCTGCACTGCTAACTCTCATAGCATAGCTGAGGTTACTGCAATGGATTACCTACAACATTGATTTAACAAACCAAACACATACGATCACATTTTAGCAAAGACACAATGCATGCTTTTAGCTACATCAGTCAAGTCAAGCAACTCTGCTGCAGTGATGGGTTACTGTGCGTGCAATAAACATTGCACTGAGTAGGCTTTGCTTTAGAGGTCTTGCTTTGAGTTGTTAACCCACTCTGATGAATCCTTTAGGCGAGAACTGCTGAGATGTTGGATGCCTTGTGCACTGAAAACGAGACACTGGTTAATTTGATTGAGAGCCAGGCTGACGAGATCATTAAAACGAGGGTTGGTGAGAAGATATCTATGAGGAATAACCTGAACATAAAGGCTTACTAACATGATATAAAATGGACTAAACTGGACATTTTGTTTTGCAGGTGAAATCGAAGGCACTGTCAGATCAGATTTCTGAGCAGTTTGAGGAGATGCACAGATTCCTGAGAGAAAAAGAGGAGGAGGTAAAGGCACTGCTTGATGAGGAGGAAGACAAACTTTTAGAAGGTATGGAGATAAAATTGTTTACGATGGAGGAAAGGCTGTCAGAGGGCAGAGTAAATCAAGGAATATTGATGTCCGCTGTGGAGATGGATAAACCCTGTCAGTTCCTACAGGTTAGACATTATATATACTTACATACATACATATATAAATACACATACACATGACTTAACATATATGTGTTTTATACAAAACATTAGCATGAATGATGTATAAAATTAGTAGTATGACATAAAACAGTTGAGCATTTTTATCTTCAGCACAAATCACAACAGCTGTAAACTGCAACTTCCACTTCATGTATTGATGGGGACATGTGTCCTGTGTATTAGAACATTTTATTAATGATAATGTATTAGTGATTAATGTAAATCATCATGAGATTCATACAACAACATTTTTTAACCTTAATTTTCTTTTCACCTTAAAACATGCCTGCAGTGGTGGGCTGAGACTGGGCAGTTGCTTACTGGGTGTACAGCGCCGTTTAGAGAAGTGTGAGTATAGTAGCAGTATTGGAGGAAAACTGGTACTTCATATTTTCTGTAATCTGAAACATCTGCTGCTTTTATTAGGCAATCCTTGGAGGAAGTTACAGTTATTCCTAACTCACTGTTCTTCGGCCCATATGAGACTCATTTGAAGTTCTTTGTTTGGAAAGAGATGCTGACATGCATCCAACCAGGTGAGGCTTCTTTTGGCACTCAAGTCAGACCTTTCAAGTGTGTCCCTTTCTCTCTCCCATTACTCATAAATGTCCTCTCTCTGGGTGAGTAGGGTGGGTACAGTGGCCCTCCGTCCCCATCCCTCAGCACCAACTCTCTGGGTGGATTGGGCATTCCCCACTCTCTCCAACACCGTTCTCTTCCAAACATGTTGAGCTGTTTGATGTATAAGCTGCAGTTTGTGCAGAAATGGGTGAAGCTTCATGTGACTTAGAGGAAGCAGGTGCTTGGTCAAATTGTGTGATTGGGGTTGCCTAGCTAGTGGGTGGAGTTAGACAGGATTAACTAAGGAAAAAATAGGATACTTGGCCATTGAAGGTTGTTAATGCCATGTTCCTCTATTTGTCTCCTGTTAGTGCCACATCACCATGCTGTGGAAGTCCAAGGTGGAGGCCAGAGTGTGAAAGTTTCTCCCAGCAGCCTTAGTGTCTGGTGTAGGAAGGAGTCATTCAAGAAAAACAAGCACGGCACACCATGGCTAAAGACTGAGTCTTCATTCGGGACAGGGCAGCACTACTGGGAGGTGGATGTGGGACAGAAGCTAGAATGGGAAACTGGGGTTTGTAGCTGTGGATCAGAGCAGGTCAGCAAAGACACAGTGCTGTGCTTCAGCACAGACACTGGCTACCACATTCAGCAGCCTGACCGCAGCGACAGAATGCCTATGCTTGTTACACCACGACCCAGGAAGATAGGCGTGTATTTGGACTGTGAGAGGAGGCAGGTTTGGTTCTATAATGCTGACAGTATGACCCTCATCATCACTGTAAAGCTGCAGGGCATAACTCCTCACTCTCTCTGCATCTCTCCAGGCCAGTACCTGAACGGAAAGAATGGGGATCCCCTTACAGTCTGTTGGTACTGAGACTCAAGATCATTCATAAAAAAAGTTAAAGCAGGCAAAGCAAGCTTGTTTCAGGGATTTTTTCTTTTTTCTTCCTGTTTCCTTAACTGGAAAAGGCTGTAACTCTTAGAAAAAACATTGTTTAAACCTATAGGTCATTTTGCGATGAAATATGTTTCCCTGGAAAATGCTTGCAGATTAGATTTATAAGAAAATATTATAGTTATAAAAAATTTATTTTTTTCTTCATTGCAATAGCAATTACAGTGGGTACGAAAAGTATTCAGACCCCCTTAAATTTTTCACTTTTTGTCATATTGCAGCCATTTGCTAAAATGATTTAAATATTTTTTTCCCCTCCTTAATGTACACACAGCACCCCATATTGACAGACAAAAAAAAGAATATTTGAAATTCTTGCAGATTTATTAAAAAAGAAAAACTGAAATATCACATGGTCCTAAGTTTTCAGACCCTTTGCTGTGACACTCATA
>JBBPDA010000440.1:2719-17618 GCA_037974385.1 Arnoldichthys spilopterus | reverse complement strand
TATATATATCACAAATAGACAAATACATCCTTCATGGGGCCATTCTTTCTTCATGTGTTGTCTTCATCAATATTTAATGAATAATTTTATATTTTATTAAATATTTAACAGATTTATCTTACCCTCATATTCTGCCATTATGAAGTTATGGTTTCACCTGTCAAAGAGTAGAGATACATTTATAACTGGTCTATAAATAAACAGGAAGTGCTGGCAACAAATGTGTTGAACTGAGAGGACCAAAGATGCTGAGGTGGGAGCTTTGAGGCCTTAGAGATTGGTGTCATTTACCACTAGGCAGATCTGAGCTCTGGGGCCATTTCCTGTTAACAAAGGGGCTTCTACAAGCCCACATATGTGCAAGGCAGACTCCAACACAGCTCTTCAGTGAGGCCAAGCTAGAGGATAAAGACCACCAGATATATTTCTGGAGTTCCAGGGGAATGTGATGGCGAAGTTCAGGGCAATCAGCCTGCTGTGCCTTGCCTTATCGCTGTCATCCACAGGTGAGATCAACATTTTGTTCTTCTCTGAATTTTTATACGCTAAGTATATGAAATCACATCAAACATGATCTCACTTTCTTTTTACTAATACTAGTTTTTTGGCATCTGGAAAACTTCCCAGAATATGCTGTGTATTGTTTATCACAATTATTCTGCTTCTGAATCGGTGGTCATAATGAGCGGGAAGTCTCTTCTGCATAGCCACCAAGAATTTGTCAGAAACAAGTGTTTAACACTTGGAACATCAAATGAAGAGATTGCAACACAGTTACCCTGAGCCTCAACTGTCACTCTGATATCAAGGCACATATTTCAGATTCTGATGTTGCTTTTCACTTTGGTGTTGAATTTGAACAATGAAACTCACTGTTATTTCCTTCCATGGCGGTAGAGAAAGTTTCCAAGTCGCCAGGCTGGTTGGTTAAAACTGACTTGTTGGGTAAAATTTGTTTTATTGAGAGCTCCTTCAGGTTCTAAAATCTCTTTGAACTTATTAAAAACTTGTCTGGTTTGCATTGTATTCCTTATAGCAGGCCAGGCAAACCAGAGAAGTCATAGGAAGTAACAAGCTAGTGGTTTTAACGGGTTAAGCTGTATATTCTCACTGTTGGACCTTGCATCTCCATTTTTATCTCATTTTTTAACCTTCTTATGTAATGTAAGCACTCCAGATTTTTTTTACATCATATGACTGCATTACTAGAAATGGAAAAAATGTTAATTCATTTTCATGATAGCTCTTTTTTTTCTGTAAATTTGCTATTTTGAATACATTTGTTCTGAGAGTGGCATGATACTGCATGTGCATTCAATACAATTGTAATATCCAAAAGACATTTTACATGCACATTGTCAATCCCACCAATGTTTATTGGTGTATAATTTATCTAAAACTATTAGTAGCACCAAAACACACTGTGCAGTTATTTTTTAGGCTATTGGAGACCCTTTTGTACTCATCATCAGAAATACAGTGTTAATCAATACTCACAGGTTATTAGTAACTAAAGGAAAACAACTGGAGTTGTTAGGAACAACAGTGTACTTCACTTCTATAATAACCCATTGGTTTTAGTTCATCAAAATCTGAACTGTGAAAAGTACAGCCCTATATTACTTTTCTCTGTTCTGTAGAATTATATCCTTGTTTTATTTTCCTATAGTTAGATGGATGCAGCGTGTAAATAGTGGAGAACATACCATATTTTACTTTAACAAACAGTTTTCCAACATGCTTAAACACAAAATATGTTTAATAACTTTAAACATCAAATATTCTATAAAACTATAGTTTATACTATAACTATACTATTCTGACATAGTGTTTGACTAACATTGTAACAGTAAAAAGCATTATAACAAAGTAACGTCTGTAATAGAACAGTGATACTTTTTTTGTGAATATACAATCCATTTAGGTAAATGAACAACAGCCGTGTTCAAATACAGATCATTTACATGCACTTAACAATAATTTATTTACCATTATATTTTACAGTATTTTGACAGTACTATTTGCAGACCAGAGTAGGGCAAAGCCACCTTACATTACACCCTTGCTGACTGTTAAAAATTCACTTGATAACCTAACACTAGAGAAAAGCTCTAATGTCAATTCTGAAGCACTTCTGACATCAAAGAAATATTTTACTGCAGTAAAAATTGCATAATTGCAGTAAATCTTGTGCTCAACTCACAGCAAAGGAAGGCCTTTTATTGGTTGTATCTCTACTGGATTTTTATATATGTTGCTTAGTGTGTGCTTTAAATGTCTGAACGCCACTGTGCAACTGTGTAAATAAAAAAATAAACGAATTACCGTATAAAACAGGTTCAGATAGAAGTAGCTCTAAGCACACCATTTAAATGGGCCTCAAAAATCATTTACTGATCATTTCTCACTCCTATACATTTAAATGGCTATTTCGTGCTTAATAAGTCCTTTAAGATTTATACATTTTTTGTGTCATATACATAATCTGTTAAATTAATGTAATCCAAACAAGCGCACAGCAGTATTTTATCATGTTTGTTGTCTGTGGTCTTATACATAGATAGTGGCTGTATCTTTCCACATAATAACCCCCGCCCTTTCCCACAGGCCCCTTGAAATATCTATGCTCAGATCTTGCTGACATGGTAAATAAGTGCTACTCATTTTAAAATGCCTGTTTTCTACTGCAGACATAATTTTGCATCACCAACCCACCATTGTAGGCCATCTTATGTCTTCTCCGCTCATGCCAGCTCAAGTTTCAGAAGCCTGTTCTAGTGCTGGGATAGGGTTAGGTTTAAGGTGTTATCAGTATTTTGCCGAAACACATGACAGCAACAGCTTCCTGAGTGTGCTAGTTCAACATACATGCTTGGCGTAGCTTGTTTTGATTGGACTTTATTCTGTTATATTTTCAACAGTCTTTGAATGCATTGCGTTAACCTGCATATACATTAACCAAATAGAAAGAACAGATAGAAAAACTAAAAACACAACCAAATCAATTCTCAAAATCTTTTTCTGGTGTGCGCAAACAAACAAGCTCACTAATCTAAGAGTTTACTGAAATTAACACGCTAACCTACAAAACATTTTCCACTTAAAGACAGGACTTACAAGGGAATTGAAGTGATTTATCAGAATCCCTGGGTAATACAGTTCAGTTAAAGAAAAAATCTGTAAGTAATTGGAGTTAAATTTCGTTAGATGGAAACAGAAAATTCGAATTATTCACAATGGGGGTAAATGGATTCATATGTCTGGGGAATTTAATTCCTTGCACAAAGTTTTTAGAGAAAGGGATATGAGACTATGTGGAATGTTTCAGACACTGTTTAACGATGATCAGCAATAAATTTCATTTTTCTGCTCAAGGTGCAGAGGTACATACAGGGAGTTCTAAAGCAGGAAGCACTCAAAACACATTTGAGGAGTTTCATTCTAAGGCACACTTGATATTACACATACATTGTAAAAATAAAAAAGTAAATAAACAAACAAATAAATAAATAAAGTCACATAATAAAAAAATCTCTAGTAACAGTTGAATTATTCACTCTACAGGACTGCAGTTTTTTTCATATGTGGAACGCTGACTCCCAGCGACATATTTCACTGGAAAACCAATGATGATGAAAATGAATGCATTTTGGAAGCAAACCTTTCATTTCTTTTTTTAATATCACTACTATTTTTTATTAGCATTACATTACACTGCCAGAACAAAAACTCATATCCCCAAAACGGTTAGTTTTCAGGAGAAGGGACAACATTCTTGACTAACAATGGAAGGTCATGCAAAACTCTTTTTGGACTCTTGGTCCGGTTTTCGTGAAATTTTGACCCAACGGAAAGGGTGGCTGGCTGGTGAAAGCAGAGCAATGTACTGATAATGCCGATACACAAATGCATCTAGGTTCACTGGTTAGTGAGTAAAATGGCTATTTGTGTTATAGTCATTGTGACCACTTTTAATTCTTTCATGGAGGAGGGGTACATGCATACGTGTTCTAAGGCAAAATAGTCCCAAAAGAAAGCTTTTTTCATTGTCTGCAGTGCATATAACTCAGTAGACATATGTAGGTTCACTGGTCATTTTAGACAGCAAATAAAAGAAAAAAAACAAAGACATATATTTGTCTTGTAAACAAATATACCCCTAATTCCTTTCACCATGAAGTCCATTTAGTTTCTCTACAATTAATCATTTCACAGACCACTCAGACTGACCACCGAATTGGCAGAATTTTTGCAATTCCCCATCAAACATGGCAGACAGCCATTTCCAAAGCAGAATTTCTGATACTGTGTGATAGTCTTTGCAGTGCTGTGTGAGAAAGGATATTCGTCCATGCTTCCGCCATATTACTGAGAGGCTTGTGGTCAGTTTGTAACCTCAAGGTCTATTAACATTAACTGCAATGATGTATTAAGGCCCCCCAGGAACTTCACCCAACACACACACACAGGCTGTGTAGACACTTCATACAGTGAAACCACTGAACTAGATTCTGAAGCTCAGACCACAGAGATACTTGCCCCAGCCAGGTCTGTGACAGGAAGACACACACACATTGCAGTAAAGAGTTTTTCTGTCAACACTGTTAGTTACTGCACATCAGAGACTTTTGTTTCTGTTTGATTGTAGTTTTGTTAGAGTTCACTTCATTTCCATTAGAACAAAAGAAGGGTTTTCTAACCACTGTGTGACTAAGACCTAGGAATACATGTCCACTCTGCTCCTGATCTATATAGCATTTATCAGTTAGCTGGATAAAGAGGACTCACCTCATACGTTTACTGGATGCAGCACTGCAGATTAAAGCTTTTCTTTACAGTGCAATAAATCACAAATCACTTCATAAAATAGCAACAATCTATTATTATTTGTAGCTCTTATCTAAGTAATGTCCCCAGTTATCATTGTAGCCTCTTTACACTCAAACAGGCGTTGATGAGTTATGTTTTCTGGCATTTTAATTTAGTTTGTATTTTATTTAGTATTTATTTTAGAGCACTCCTCTGAGTATACCATGGTTCCCATCAGTACCTCTACACTGGACACCTGCCTGTATCGTTTTGGTCAGTTTTAGAGACTATAAACAGTGTGGAGTAACTGCATCAGCTGTATTAAAGCAGTTGATCGGTGTCAACATGGGGGGATTATAGGTGTTATTTTTGTGAGGGTAGAGGAAGAAAACATATTTTTTTATTAGCCTTTGGGGACTCTTTTGGCAGCACATACTAGCTGAGTAGAGGTGCGGGGTTGTCTGCACACCAGTACCAATTTTTAAGGAATATACTCAGGGCAATTTTTTGAGAACATTTCTACACTGCTTATTGTTTTCTTTTTCTTCATATTAAAAAAAAAAAAAAAAAAAAAAAATTCTAAACATGACACTAAGCCTCTGTATTTTGTCCATATTACTTGTTATTGTTCTTGATATTGTAAAACAGCAGCATTGATGTTTTTCCCACATCACACCAGTGCTAAAATATATTATTTTGAAATGACAAGGCCAGAATCGCTTAAGTTGTGTTGAAACAGCTTTTTATTCATTTTAATACAGCTCTGAAAGACTTTAGCGCATAAGGACAACACTTACTCTCTTCATTCAGCTGCAGGCAGATGTGCTGGGTGTCATGGACTGGTTACAGCTTTTCAGTTACAGCTATGTTATTTACTGTGTGTTTGTTTTACGGCACTGTAAAAATACAAAGGGGACACTGAATTTATGTAAAGCACTGAATTGTGTTGTTAGTCTCTCTGTCCCGCTTTAATGGAGCCCCGGCCGCACTGAGCAGACTGTGACACGATTGTACGTTTTTACTAGAAGATTAGTACCTAAATAAATAAATAATAATATTAAAATCTTTTTTGCATAGCACCTTTTAAGCAAGAAATGCAGCTCAAAATGCTTAACAGTACAGAAATTCCACAATAATTTGAAACATAAAAATTATGCATTGATGTAAGCAATAGAATCAGTACATATGAATAAAAGTATATATATTTAACTTAAAGTTTACCAGCAGAAATTAATAATTCACTTTCATATGACCAGTAGCATTCTGTTACTCTTGGGGATTTTGTTTTGAGGTTCTTGGTGGAATGTAAGTCTGCTTACAGGCCTTTGAACTTAACACCCACCTTAAACATTGAACTGCCATACTTTCACTCAGCGACAGTCCCAATATAATTCTTAAATTCTAGAAGATTTAAAAAAAAAAACCTTCTCTTGCCAATCAGTCGAGTTCCTGCACACTTTTAAGGCACAACATTACATGGTAAACAGGGTGGTTTAAAAAAATATATATAAACTATATAAACAATTGACTTTACAATAAAATTTTGCTAGTTGATCACTGATATTCTTGCAAATGTTTTTGTGTTGCATGTTTTGTAAGGACATTACATTTATATATGCAAATGAGATGTAACTTTATAAAACTGATGCTCCCAAATTACTTTGTGAAGACAGACAGGAGTTCACATGACAGATACAGAAGTTCATTTTCATTGTATAGATAAGAATTTTCATTATAAAATATTTTCGTGTTCATTTCCTATCACAGAATTTCGAATAAATGCAGGTATAAGCAAAAGATTAACAAAGCCCTTCTTTGTAATCCTTCAGGCAATTACTGGGAATGAGCATGTAAAATTTCAAGACTTGCAGGTATTGTCGAAGCTAAGATTTATGGCTCTAAATTTGAAGAAAAGTTCAACAGCTGAGCTAGAGCATGCAACGCTTGTGTAAATGTTGTTTTTAGTGCAGAGCAAACAGACATATATAGATCTCTTAGTTAAGCTCTACAGCAATCATGCTTTCAGTGCAGTATAATAAGACTTTTTTTTTTGCAAGTGTGGGATGAAGAAAACCTTCATTAAAGTTGTTAAATGTTGGTCAGTAAACTTAGATGTTAACACAGTGAAATTAATATAATTCTTTTTTAGCTTTAAGTTACATTTTAGATGCAATTCAGTCAAAAATCTCAAAAATGTTTGTTGGGACCAAAATCATCATTTCTGCCTGAAATTTCTTCCCCTCATACACTGCTAATTCAACTTTGTGCAAGGACCAGTCAGAGCATGACATGCAAATGTAGTCCTGTCCTGTAATAATGTATTGTTTGCTCTTATGTTTATCCAGTCTTGCAGTTTCCCCATGGTCCTGGGGCAGTTTTCTGCAGATGGTTCAAATGACAGTAAACACCTACTTGACTTGACTTGTTCCACACCACAGTAAAAAGGCAGGCAGTGTGTTGCTAAAGGACAGAGAGAAAGTGAAGAAAAATTTTGTGTAATGCAGAGTTTATGAAAATGTCATTGACGGGTTTATCTTCGCATTTAGCAAAAAAAAAAAATTTAACAAACATTTAGGTTTGTTACAAAAAGACCTACAGCAAGGCACACTTGTGCAGAGTGTGACCTGCTCTTACCAAGCCAAAAAAGAAGCAAGCCTTCACTCTTTACCTGTTAAAACATTCTATTTACTTTTAAATACTTTTATACTTTAAGTTTTGTTTTGCCCTAATGCTTCTATTTTTAAATCAAATCTTGACACAGTACCTTTATTTTCACATTTTCCCCTAGTTCTGCCATGGAAAATTAAAATTGATGCAAGATTTAAGATTTAAGGTGCCATATACAGTTAAACACATACAATGTGTATTGAAATGTAACCTACCCATGTGTATAACTGTGTATTAACATGCAGTAACATTATACAATTGGTCTTAATTATTTTATTTGAGCTTTGGCATAGGTGTAGCATGTAAATGTAGTAACTATTTGTCAATGTGAACACACTCAAGCATCCCAAAGAAATGTGACCTCTGCATTTAACCCATCACACCTGCACCTACACTCTGTTCACTAGGCCACCGCTGCAACTATGTTTACATACGTCTGAACATACGTTCGGTTCCAGATTTCTCTTCGATGCCTCCAGCCATTGCATGCTTGTGTAAAACTCCATGAGCACCTGGTTTCATCTAATGAAGGACTAATCGAATCACACTGGATATTTGACAGTAACTAAAAATAATACTGTGCTTCCACAAGGGGAGGTCTGGAAATTGTTATTTTTTAGTTTTTTTCAGTTTTTTTGTTTGTTTGTTTTTTTATATAAAAAACACATTGTGTCTAGTATAACAGCTTTTAAATATCATTTTCTCCTGTATCAAGTCCATTTCTCCAAGGTATAGTCTATAGTTTGTCTTCTCTGTTCTCTCTGCAGAGGCCAATGCCTTAGGTCACCCTGTCACCTGCTACATCCTGGACGCGTTTCTGCTACTTTACTGCATCATTTTCACTGCATTGTACTTCAGGACAAAGGTAAGACAGACATGCCGATGCCTGCCATGATACATGCATGATGTCTGCATACGTTCTCCTGTGATAAGTTCTATGATGTAAAACTTTCTCTTTTGTGGCCATCTTAGTTTTCGAGACAATCTGACACCAAGGCACCAGACGAACCTGTCTACCAGGTGGGTTTCTGCTAGTGTAAATGTTATGGTGCAGTAAGTAAGGCTAACCAGTGCGTTAAGACTTCCTGTTCAGTTAATAAATGTATAATTTATACAATGTCAAACCTCATTTCATTTGTTTATACCATTTAAAAAAAAGACCTTCACATTTTACACTTTAAAAAGACTTTTACATTTTGTTAATATTTTACGACATATAAAGAAATAGAAATTGTTAAAAAGAATTGTGATAAAATCAACACTTGATTACACTAGATTATTTTGTTATAATGGCACCTCAAGGGGTTAGATACATTTAGCACTTAGTAAACAGTCAGTTTTTAAATCTGATGTGCTGGAAGCAGGAAAATGGTTGAGTGTAAGGATCTGAGCCACATTGACAAGGGCCTCATTGTGATGGCTAGACAAGCTGTTAGTATCTACCAAAGTGATCAAAGGATGGGCAGCCAGTCAACAGAGTATACTGTAACACAAAAAGTGGATGCAGGCCATCATAGAAAGGTGTCAGAACACACAGTGGGTATGCAGGGTCCTTGCATAGTTTGAGGGGCCCTCTGCAACTTGTGTAGTAACCAGCATATATGACTGTCTGGCTCAGAGATGGAGACTTTTTGTTGCTGTTGTTTTTTTCTGGTGACTGTGGCTAACCAACCAATTAAAAAATTTCAACAGTTGGTCGACTATTTGATATATATATAAAAAAAAATTTTTTCCTGTTCTGTCTCACTCTCTTTTGTCTGTTCATCAGGGGCTGAATCCAGATCAGGTCACTGATGACAACTATCAAACACTGGAGCTTCAAGGCAATCCACCTACCAGACGAGTGAGTGCTCATAGCATTCGTATAGAATTAAGAAAAATAACTGTCTCTGCCCTCAGGTCACATGCATCATTTAAACATGAATACAAGATATTACATCAGCGCAGTTGCATCCTGGGGTTAATTCATTTATGTGTTGGTTGGTTTTGTTACTGTAGAACTTTATATTTTTGAATGACAATTTTAATGAAATTCAGTGCGTTTTCTGCATGCCAAGACCCGCTCTTGCAGTCGCATGCAAAAGTTTGAGCACCCTGGTTTTATTTTGTTGATTTTTTTTTTATGTAAAACACACACACTTTATCTACTGAGAAAAACCTTTTTGCAGTATCTTCAATACTAGATTGCCATTGTTATTATGGTTAGTCCTAGGCTTTGTGCTCTTAGTGTTTTTTATATTGTGTTTTAATGTTTGTTCCATATTTGCTGCAAAGTCCATTTACATCATTCATGCAGCTCTAATTTTACCTACGTCTGATTGTAATTACAGAATCGGGCCCAGCAGGAGGAAAGCCAGTATGAGGTGAGTGTAGCTCATTATTCACAGTGAAATGCTCAAGCTGTGCAAAGCGGTGTAAAGTAACAATCAGAACTGAAAACAAAATAAAAGTCAGTAGCTTCCAGTTTTATGGGAGAAGTCTCACATGGTGCTACGTGGGCCAATGTAGAGTGTTAGTATAAAGACGATGGAAATGATGGCAGTATCTGAAAACAACATATTGCCTAAAAATGCTTCCTTTGATAAGATTACACTTGTAGTGAGTTTTACGGTGGGCCAGACTTTAACTAATCACAGCGTAGCTTTAAATAGAGTGGGTTTACATTGCAGTTTAATAAAGCCTCATTTTACAGCAATGGCAGATTCAAAACTTTTCCGTGCGACAGCACAAAAAGGACTAATATCAAAGTGATCCCCACCTTGTGAAGAGCAAGCAGCTGACGCTGGCATCTTAAAGGCGTAGTCTAAAACTTCAACACCGAACATGCAGCGACTATACTATACAGACTATACACCGGAAATTAGCGGAACACATCTACTTTGTAGTATAAAATACCTTTATGCTTTAGAATGTTTTCATGACTTTGCTATGATTTGAAAGACACATGGTTTTATAGCTTTTTACTTTACTCTTACACAACAAGCAGTTCAGTTCAACATACCTCCTACATTTATTGTCTCTTGTGAACTGGTTTTCTCCATCTTAATGCTCATTTGTCTCAGATTTGTGCCATATTTACTCATAGGCATGCAGACTGTAGTCTTGCAGTGTTTAATCCTTTGAGAAGCACTTGATGCTTCAATAACATTTCTGAAGACATATTTAGTCTGTGTCTACTTTCAAGAAAATAACACAAAAACAATTTGTTGGAAAATTTGAAATAAAATATATGGTTAATGAATGATTGATTAATTTTATTATATGATTTTAAATTATATATAGAATTAATGAATGAATTATGAATGAATGAGTGAATGTATTAATTAATGTAACTCAATTAACACAAATGGCATAATCTTGGAGGCCAAGCAAACTTATTGTTAAATTGATAAATAAGTGTTTTATTTTACCTTTTATATTAATTTATCAACCTAGACAAATGAGGCTCTACTTAGTACCAAAAAGGTACTTTGACTGCAAAAAGAAGCAAAACCATCTTTTACAAAGGTTCTTGTAAAAAACCAAAAAATTTCAGAAAAGAAAAAGAATTCATTTCAATCAGCCAAAGAACCCTTTAAACATTCAAATGGTTCATTAGATTCTGTTCACAGTTCTAAATAAAACCATCACCTTTGCTAAAAACCCTTGAAGAACCTTTTAAACCTTTTTTGTACTTCAATTGTGGTTTTCATTACTTCAGCTGCTATTGTGTAACTGCTCTTTGCGCTGATCCGAGTCTTTTTTTTAATAGTTACCCTCTTTTTTTGTCGTTCCCGTTTCTTAACCTGAGATGCATCAGTGCCTGCTGAAGTGACCTGCGGTGAGATGGTGCTCGCTCATGGTTACATGCTCTGTGGCAGCCTACTTAAACCTGGCCCAAAACTGGGCCATTATGATTATAAACCTGTTGATCTTCAAATGTTAAATGAATGTAGCGCGGCTGATCGTGGCCTAGTAGGCTATGGAAAGTTAAGGAAGTGTCACTTTGTCAGTTATACCTGATTCACAGAGAAGCTTCATTTTATTAGGCCTAGAAGAGCTGCGTACTCTAACGCTGCAGAGCTGTGGTTTGACATGAAGCTGGTTTACTAAATATGACCACCATTTAAATAAAGGCTTTTATCAGTAATTATCATGCTGTAAATCTACACCGTTACTGTGCATGGTGTACTCGGACTGATCAGTGGGGAAAACCATATTCATACTCTCATAGTCCAGCAAAGTGATAGAATCTCCTAACAAAACAGACTGTCAGATTGTGTTGTTTAGCAAGGAGATAGCTTTGGTCCACAGCTAGGAAAGTGCATGTAGCGTCAGGTCACCTTTGAGAGGAATTACTGTTTTTGGGCCTCCAGTCTCTGAACAGCAGCACTGAACTGAATACAGTTCTAGCTCACACCCCTTCTGTTTGTCCATTGATATAATTGAGGAATGTACATTTTTTAAACAGAAAAAAGAAGGCAAAATGCTCTCCATATGTTCACTTACAGGTAAGAATTGATTAAAAAAGATTCAGCAATGATTTTGTTCTTAACTAATGGATAATCTTTTCAAAGATTAATCCAGCTAATTGATTATTTTGCACAGAAATTAATCATAATTGCTGAATTTTAGTTATGCGTTACATTATTGCTCTCCTCAACACTGATGACACATGAACAGTAGACATGCCCCCTGATCTACGTTTGCTGTGAGCAGCACGGAGTGAATTTCTCTTCCAAAGAGGAAGTATGGTCCATTCTTGCATACTGTAGAGTAAACTAGAGTTATGTTTTTTTCTCATGCATCATCTCAATTCTTTATTTTCCAAGCTTGTACTGTTGTATTCAATTCAAATTTAAACCCAACTCAAATTGACTTTATAGTGTATAATGACTTATATAGTGTATAGTGTTTTTCAGAACAGAAATCTGGATCCAAGCCCCTAACAAGCAAGTCAAGTTTGACACAGACAAAGAAAGAGAGCAAGAGAAAACCAAGATCCATTGCCCTCTCGTTGGCACCAAACAGCAAGACAATACCACAACAAAACAGTGAATAAGAACATTAACAGTTTCAGATTACTAGTGCTACCTTAGGTAAAATAGAAACTAAATCTAGGATTGTCATGAGGACGTTAGTATGGACAGTTGAGTAGTTAGGTAGCATGTGGGGCAGATAGCGATGTTCTGATAATAAATGATATATTTTCTATGTATTTTTTATATTTTAAATATTGTTTATTTTTAAAAACTACAATATATACATCACATTTTAGTATACAGCTTAAAACATGTCTCAATGTCACAGGTGTAGATATTTCTACATGTACAATATGTACAATAAAATAACCATTACAATATTAAACAATTTAAGTAGAATCTGTCAGTAAAAAAATTATTTTAAAGTTATTTCTGAATATTACTAGTGTAGTCTATAAGCAATCCTCTGGTTGCTAAACAAAGCTAACTTTAAATATATAGTATGTTTACGTTCATCATTATGTACTTTTTACTTTATAATAGAAGTTTATACCTGTTATAACAGAGTGAGTCTATAGGGATATGAAAGTGAATAATCAATAGCATGGTCAGGCAGCACCGTTGTGTATATTCAAGGAATATAGAAGCAAATACATAAAAGAACCACATTCTGTCCCATTAAAATACTTTTCCATGGATGGTTCTGTAAAGTGCCGGTTTTGTAAAAGCGATGGATGATTGTTTGGCATATCACAATTAGTACATATTCACCTGATCACAATTTGTATTATTTTCTACAATTGTTATATAGAATGGGTGTGTTTATCAGTTGAAGCAAATATGTGTAAATAAAAAAAACCACATTTATTAACACTCGTCATGGGTGTTAGAGGACAATAAAAGTTAAACTGTGTCTGTTGTTAGTTTGGAGCTATTGAGTATCAACAACTACAAAGTTGGATGGCTAATCGGTCAATTAGGCCACTTCAGGCATATGCATTGATTGCATTGAACAAAAACAGACTATTCAATCGTAAATCAATTAATTGTGGCAATTAACCGTCAGCTACAACTTTCTTATGCTGACAGGCCTAGTGATTGTGAAAAGATATTTCAGAATTACATTTTTTAAAACCATATAACAGGTATGAAGAGCCTATAGCAATTATACATCTCCATCCCATTTTTAAGCCAATAAAATAGAAATATGAATGAGGTGTCTGATTAAACTTTCTCAGCAGTGTTATGGTAAGGGTTATGATTAGTACCAGGGTTTGCTTTAGGATCAGGGTGGGGGTTAGGTTTAGGTTTCGAATGGAAGTTAAGATTAGGAACATTTATTTCAGTGTTAGTGAAGGTTAATAGACTTTTTTTTTAATTTTACGTTGCATGCAAGCTTAGCATCAACAAATCATCTCCAGCAGGCTGTAGGAACATATCCGGCAAAAACCGCTTGATGTTGTCTGACAATGCAAACTTGGCTTCTGTTCTGCAGGCGCTGAGATCACCCACAAGTGATGAATACCAAGAATTCAAAAAGAAAGGCAAGGTACGTGTTCTAGGAGACATTCTCAGTCCTGGTGACACTTTAAATATTTGACCATCAGTAAGATTTTGTAAATGCCATTTCATTTCTGCATCTCTCCACAGACTCGCAAAAGTAAAAGCAAAAGCAAAGATGTAAGTAACAGTAAATTTTATCGATTTTACATTCTAGCAGGTCTTGGTCAATGCTATTTGAGCTTGCTAATGTTAACAACCAAGGTAAATTTGAAGTGTACAAATGCATAATCACTCCTTAGCACTTTACAATTATTATTATTACTTTTTAAATTATAATTATTAATATTTGCAGTCATAGGCTCAAACTTTAAAATGACCCCTATTTTTGACTGTCCACCAGTCTTTGAACATTGTTTCAGTCTGATGCAGTGGACAATAATCATTAAAGACATTATATTGTTTCCTCTGTAACATCACAGCAGAAATGAGGACTTTTTAAAAAAATTTACCAGCTGACTAGTCGTCTACATGAAAAAAATGTAAGCGTTATGGACATAAACACAACAGTTTTGTTAATACCGTCCTAATATGGACTAGCTGCTTAATGTGGTTTTGACATTCACTGCAGAAGAGGTTTTTGCAAGGTTCAGCCTCATGAGCTCAGCCCGCAGCAGCACTCAGACTGCCATGATGTAAACTGCATGCAAAAACACACCAGCTCTCAGACCCTCATCTGTCACAGAGAGTTGCTAGCAAGTGGCTTGTATCTCTGCAAACCAGTACGACTTTCATATATATTCATTTGAATTCGTTTTGCTCCTAGAAAAACTGATTTCTGTTTGCCTCTCATGCATGCGCACTCAGGGGAGCCAGTGTCTGTGTGTGTGTGTGTGTGTGTGTGTGTGGGGGGGGGGGGGGGGGGGTGATTACAAGACCCCAGCACTAACAGGGAGACCTCA
>JBBPDA010000429.1:0-17618 GCA_037974385.1 Arnoldichthys spilopterus | reverse complement strand
AAACTGTATACATAAAATTGGAAAATTGTTTGGAAAAGTAATTTTTGTATTTTACATGTTTTTAATAATTTTTTTTGTAATTAGGATTTAAGTGTGGTGAAGTAAAGACTTTGTTCTAGAAACAACATGTTTAGGAGAAGACCAGAGAAGGGCAACCATTTTAAAATTCTCTACTCCAGACACATTTTGCATAATAGAGGTCATGTCTTTCTATACCTATTTTGTAACTTTTAAATGTACATTTAAAGTTCTTGTTTAAATTATTTACATAACCTTTTTAAAAATATATATATATATATTTATTTACAGTGCCCTGCATAATTATTGGCACAACTGGTTAAAATGTGTTCTTTAGCTTCTAATAAATTCAGTTGTCTTCCAAATAATATAGGACCACAATGAAAAAAAGAAAAATCCAAACATGATTTAGATCCATTTATTCAGTGGGGAAAAAATCCCACATTAAGAAATAATTCTTTCACATCAAATCATGTGTGCCACAATTATTAGCACACAGCATCACCCATTCTCGCCCATACTTCACAGTGGAGGCATGAGGTGCTTTTCTGCATACTCATCTTTTGTGTTCTGCCAGACCCACTTAGAGTGTTTGTTGCCAAAAAGCTCTATCTTGGTCTCATCTGACCAAAGCACACAGTCCCAATTGAAGCCCCAGTACCGCTTAGCAAACTCCAGACGTTTGCATTTATGATTGTGAGTGAGAAAAGGTTTTTTTCCGTGCATGCCTCCCAAACAGCTTGTTGGCATGTAGACAGTGCCTGATGGTTGTTTTAGAGACTTTGCTACATTTGTTGCAATTCTTTAACAGTGAGCTTTGGAGAACTTTTTATTTCTCTTACCATCCTTGACAGTAGATATGGGCTACTGAACAGGAGTGATGAATTACTAATTAAATGTTCCTAGATACTCTGATTAACTTTGTAAACTACTGTAGAAATGACAAAAATACTTCTATTACATTTATTTCCTAGGAATTGTTAGGAGTGCCAATAATTGTGGAACAGGTGATTTTATGAAAATAATTATTTCTTAGTCAGGGATTTTTTTCCCTTAAAATTCACCTGACTTGAAAGTTAAATGTTTCTACAATTGTCAGTGTGAGAGTATGCTTCTGCAATAAAAATTGAATTTATGTTAAGGCTTTTAACAAATCTACCAGGGGTGTCAATAATTATGGAGGGCACTGTATTACTTTTTATGTTTGTGTTTATTATGACTGTTGGGTCATTGTTTTTGGATTTAAAATGTGCTGTTTGATTGCAACAATGCTTGATGTACTAAAAAAATGAAAACCTTATTCTATTCTCCCGTCTTTATTTAGCAATGTCTCCAAAGCAACATTCTGACATTTTATACAGTTTTCCTACATTTTTATGTGGGTGGAAAACAACTTGTCTTTAAAAGGGATATAGTAATTATGAAGCACATTGGTTATCTGTAGTATTTGTAAAACACTCTTGAATCTAATTGATCCTATTACTAAAGCCTGTTATTTCAATGATGATGTGAGAGGCAGCAAAATGATGAATAAAGTATCCAAATGGACATTTAGTGAATACAACCCTAAAATTACTATTATTTCTTTTATTGTGTAATGAAACTAAAATAACTAATAACTAAATATATGTCTCCCATGTCAGACTTCCTTTTCATGTTGTTCAGTTTTATGTATTCAGTATTATGATTGCAATTTAAATTCAGTTATTCTTAAATCAATTTAGTTCCAGACCTCCAGATATGCAGATTCATTTTAGGCACTAGGTCTAGCAGCAGAAAAGAACCTTTACATTTCTTTTCACTGGGCTTAATAAAGTTACTTGCTACAAAGACAAAACAAAAAAAAGAATCATATATGCCCCATGTCATTCTACGCTACTCAGATAAAATATTTTTTGGTAGCAATTTATGTCTCTCATGCTAAAAATATCAGAAAAAATATGTTTTACAAAGAAGGTCAACTCACTACTCAGATTTATTCCGTTAGTATAGGCAGTCAGATTCTATTAAACATTTTCTAGTATGTCATTGAGTCTGTGTTGTCGTGTATCCTAACAAGGTTTCCAGGGGTTTTGGAGGAAAACCAGTACCAAAACTTCCCAGATCCTCAAAAATACAGTTGTCAGGAAGTTCTTTTTCATATAATAAACTTTCTTATTATGTTAAATCCACGCAAACAAGCTATATTTTTGACTCATTTGGCCACGAAACCAGCTCCTCAAAGCTGTCAAAGCTTCAGTATTGTCAAAAAAGCAAACCTAAGGTGCTTACATTTCTGTTGAAAGAATGAAAAGGTTTTCCTTTAACAACTGAAGTTTTGGAGACTTACAGACCCTACAATGCCACCATCTCCTGGAAATGTCTAGCCTTCTCAACATTCTCCTCAAATTGTTCTGGGGCAATTCACTTTTTCAGACAAGTTCACAACAGCCCAGCCAAGCCCAATTTTATAGCAATTACCTGATTTATGAAGGTTAACACACTTGTGCCTCATTACATTAATGCTCTCTAATCTTCATGTTGATAAATGACAAAAACAACCAAGTGTCACTTCATATTTACACCATAGTGAACAAGGAAGTAATGGATGCTTGGTGAGACTTAAGTAAAACACAATGGAAACATGATTCAGTTACATTTAGTCTCTAAGAGGTGCCAATAAAAGGTCCATGGCTTTTAAAGAATATTGATTAAAAAATGGAAGTAACTACTATCGATACATGCTGTAAAATAAAGAGTAAAATGTAGGAGATTTACATATAAATGTAGTGGAGTGAAAGTAAATATTTTGCAAAACTGGTATCACTTTAATATCAGAGAGAAGCTTGAAAAAGCACTTAGTTACTATGCATCACTGTATGGGTAATGTATGTGGTGCTGTTATTTCAGTATAAATCATGGTAATCTTTGATGATTAGAAATATGAATACAAATATATTGTGTAGCCTTACATAAAAACACATGAACATACACCACATGAAGCTCTGTCAGGACCTCACCTTGTTAATCCAGGTGGTCACAGCCTCTTCTGCATCATAAGGGAAGTCTTCCTCTGGGAAGAAAGGTGAATATTTTTGTACGCAGTTCAGCACTCTCTCCACACTGATCATTTCCACTGTATATGCCATCATTAGAGTATCAATCATTGCCAGGTGGGAACTCTGCAACAGTGAAAAGAGAAAAATTTAAACTGATAGCTGACGCAGGTTTGCACACAACAGCTGAGGAGTTCAAAACATCATCAAAAGTAACAAATGCAGAAACAACATGGAGGCTTATCAAAACAGGATTTGTTGGCAAAGTTAAAGTGACAAGGACACCAATGGATATACTTGTAGTATGTGGAAAGGTTTGTGCAATATTTTACATAACTGAAAGCTACCATGGTCTTTATGGATATCAGATTACACTTTATGTAAAGCACAGTCAGATAATGAATGAGCCCCCATTGAAACCTTGGATTCACAGGGACAGGTTTGACAGTCCATTGTACAAGCATGGAGAGACATGACTTAAAGAGACATGCTTTTCATGCAGCAGTGTTGATGTTTGCAGTTATGTCCAGAGTGAGAATGTGCAATAACATCCCATGTGCTTCACTGCCATGTCAGCTATCGGAAATCTGTTAAAGGTAGCTCAGATCTCTTGCTAAATCTATTTGTGTATTCAATTTCACAAGAGCTCTTTCCCATTTTAAATGTGTTATCATGTATTGCCATGGCAGTTAAAGTAAGTTTTCATGCAACTCAGTGGGCGTCACTAATGTGACCTCTGCCTTCTTGGTCAGGATATTTTAACCACATGACCCATTATGAGAGCCAACCCATTCCTACCTTTCCCAGAAAAATAGTTAATAAACATCCCAAATCAACCTCACCCTAAATGTTTCTGTAAGGAAATTTTAACTTGGTTTGAACACTGCTTTGTCACTTTTTGACCCGTCCTGCTCACACTCATGAAATTTCCTAATAGGATGACTTGAGCCCACCTACATAACAAGTGGGTTATAGGTCAACTTTTCTATCACTACCTCCTACTGTGGTGTAACATGCATACCTTTTATTGAATTAAACTGCAACATCTACTCAGCTACTCGTATCTGCTTTAACGTCAGATCATGTTGCAACTATACAGTTACACTGCTTATCCTTTTCTCATCACAGTACTATTAAGGTTTTACTTATCACTTTTATCTTTTTCATGACACCGTTTCTTTAAAAGCAAGTCAGTAGTAAAATAAAAATTAAAATCTAACATTTAAAATGGCAAAGTATTCCTATGGTTGAAAAATAGTTTCCATTTATTCATTATTTTATCCCCCTATGAAAGTCATTAACTTACCTACATTAACCTACATTCATCTGCATTTAAAATTAAAAACATTTTTCCTTCTTCTGAAAATGTATGTTTTTTGGAGATTATTAAAAATATATTCAAATTTAATTTTGCTATTTAAATGTGTTATTTGATTTACTAGTATCTGCATTTGATTTTACAAATTCTTATTTATTAATTAAAGTATATTACTATTTTTTATTCAAATGTAAATGTATTTCCAGAACAGCTGGTTATGTTTATGATTATTCAATACTTGCATGTAAATTACCATGTCAATTATCTTAAATATATGTGTTCACTTCAACTTACATCATCATAGAAGAAAATGTAAATTGACATGCCTTATTATGGTGTGTATGACAAAGCAGAAGTTGAGAAACTAAGCAGTGATCAGTGGGGCCCAAGATGAATGTGCCAAGATGCATAATTGCATGAATCTTAAATTGACTATTGGATGCTATTTGTTAAGTGAGTCAAATGGAAAGTCAGAAGTCAAAAGGACTTTGCCACGAACTGGTGAGTTACCACACCATGTCCTTTCAAAGAACATTTTTCAATTTATTTTGTGGTTTCCACAAAAGATATAGCCCTGCATTCAATTCTGGACAGTTGAACAAATATTTAAAAGTGTTACCCTTACACATATCATACACAGAAACTTTTCTAGATATTTCCACAGAGTTTCATTCAGCACTTCCTAAGAAAAGTAGTGCACTCTGGCTCTCGCTCTTTGGCCAGACCTGGGTGCTGTTGCTGCTTTTTCTTGACCTATGGGAGTGGGCCCACACCAAGTTTCTCTCTCAGAGCTCACTTGCCTGGTGTATATTTAAAAAGAGATCAATTCATTGAGATTTATCATAAAAATTTCTCATTGTAAGATGATTATCTTTGCAGTATCTGATTATGTGCAATTCAAAGCACTCGGTGCTAAAAGCAAAAATCAACAAAATCAACAAAGATAAACAACTTGGACCAAAATATTAAAGGGAGTGGGTAACCTGGGTATGTGACAGCACAGAATGAAAAAAAGCAAAAAACTGCAAAATATCTTCAGAGAATGGCTGAACATGTGCATTCAGTGGCTCTTTGAAATCTGACTGTATGGTTAAACAACATGTGATATTCTATTAACACAGTAATGCGATTACGTCATCTATGATGTGTGCTAAAAATAGCATCTTAAGCAAAGGCATTCAAATAAATTAACTCAACCATGATGACAGTATAAAGAAAAGCACACACTGTTGGAACAGAACTTAAAACACAGTTCCAGAAGCTGCCAGTGTGGAAGCTGCTTTCTAAGTTGTCTTAATTACATGCAAAGTATGGACTATTTCAGAAAATAGAAGTTAAAAACTTCCAGTAGGAGTTGCTTTTCATACAAAGGTCCTGGCTTTCAGGCTAAAGGGTGTGGTGATACAACAACAGACCAAAGCATTTTAATGCAGTGTTACAGTCTGGTTACAAAAAAAAATGAATGGTATATTGTATGCTTACTCGCCAAGCATGGATTTAAAGAAGCGGAACCATTGTATAACCCAGTATCAGCTCTGGTCCAATGGCCTTTTATTGTTGGTGCACTTTTGCACTAACCTTTAGAGAAAAAACAATGTCACGCCTAATGAGTGATTACTGCTGAAGGCAAGGCAGTTTTATTTATAAAGCACATTAATATCAATTGTAACACCTGGGATAATTATATAGCACATAAATATAAAAAGTAGCACATGGGAATGTCATAAGCAAATTACAACCACGTTTGTTGTAGAGCGGACAGCTATTTAGTACGTCACTAATTCTGTTTTCAACGGTATTTACAACTCAATAACTTGTGAAAAAGCAGAGATTTCCGTGCACATGCCCAGCATCACAAACATCATAAATATCATGATTCATATGTGCATTCATCCTGCATGTATACATAAAGTTAATATTTATATATATACACAGAGGAAGAAAATAATTATTTGACCCCTCGCTAATTTTGTAAATGTGTCCAATGACAAAGAAATGAAAAGTCTCAGAACAGTATCATTTTAATTCTAGATTTATTTTAACAGTGACAGATAGCACATCAAAAGGAAAATTTAAAAAATAACTTTAAATAAAATTTGCATTTCATTGAGTGAAATAAGTATTTGAACCCTCTAACAAAAAAAGACTTAAAACCCTTGTTTGCAAGCACAGAGGGCAAACATTTCTTGTAATTGATTACCAAGTTTGCGCACGTTTTAGGAGGAATCTTGGTCAACTCCTCTTTGCAGATCATCGCTAAATCACTAAGGTTTTGAGGCTGTCTCTGTGCAACTCTGAGCTTCAGCTCCCTCCATAAGTTTTCTATTGGATTAAGGTCTGGAGACTGACTAGGCCACTCCATGACCTTAATGTGCTTCTTCTTGAGCCACTCCTTTGTTGCGTTTACTGTATGTTTTGGGTCATTGTCGTGCTGGAACACCCATCCAAGACCCATTTTCAGTTTACTGGCAGAGGGAAGAAGGTTGTCGCCCAGGATTTTACGATACATGGCTCCGTCCATTTTCCCGTTGATGCAGTGAAGTTGTCCTGTGCCCTTACCAGAAAAACACCCCCAAAGCAAAATGTTTCCATCCCCATGTTTGACGGTGGGGACAGTGTTTTGGGGGTCATGGGCAGCATTTTTCTTCCTTCAAACACAGCGAGTTGAGTTAATGCCAAAGAGCTCAATTTTTCTCTCATCTGACCACAGCACCTTCTCCCAGTAACTCTCTGAATCATTCAGGTGTTCATTGGCAAACCTCAGATGGGCCTGCACATGTGCCTTCTTGAGCAGGGGGACCTTGCGAGCACTACAGGATTTTAATCCATTGCGGTGTAATGTGTTTCCAGTGGTTTTCTTGGTGACTGTGGTACCAGCTAATTGGAGGTCATTAACTAACTCCTCCCATGTAGTTCTAGGATGATTTCTCACCTTTCTCAGAATATGGTGTTTCTGCTGGTTCAGGGATTCAAACCGGTGACCCTTTGAACACAAACTCACTTCTCAAATTTTTAGGCCGTAGCTGCACCTGACTTTGTATGCACATTACCCATTACTGGAATTAGTCCAAACTCTAAGAACAGCCTGAAACATATGGCATGATGTTAGCTCTTACTCATCTACATTACAAGGTTTGCTTATGAAGCTTGCATTACCCCTCCACCACCAAAATGGTTACAGCACCACACAGGTATGGAGCAGGTATTTCAGTAGGTAAAGTTCTCCTGGTCTCCGCCAAACCCAGATTTGCCCATCAGACTGCCAGACAGTGAAGTGTGACTCACTATTTCATACAACACAGTTCTAGTACTTCAGAGTCCAGTGATTAATTACTTAACCACTTAATCCAAGGCTTGGCATTTTTGTCATATTTGCTTTTTGTTTTCTGGTGTTGACCAGAGGAGGATGGGTTCCCCTTCTGAGTGTTTGTTTCTCCCAAGGTTTCCTCCACCAGCTAAGAGAGTTTATCCTTGCTCATTAGGAGCTTTTAGCTTGCTCATTAGGAGAATGGACCTGAACTTTAAGCTGCTTTGTGACGTCAGTTGAAAGCGCTACAGAAATAAAATTTAAATGAAATTGCTCAAAGTAATCTAACACATGTGTGCAGCTTATTTTATTAAGATTCTTACATGTCATTTTTGCACCAATGCTCCTTTCATGGGCATTCCGAACTATGTAGTGAAGTGATGCAACAAAGAAAAGGAGATTTTACATGCTGAATGCTTCAGGACTCTACAGACCCCATCTGTGAGTCTGCATGGTCCGTCACTTCATAGATCAGCTCATGTTGCCTAGATGCTTCCATTTCACAATAATAGCACTTACAGTTGACTGGGGTAGATACAGCAGGAAAGAAATTTCCATCAACCAATTGGTGACAAAGATAGGACAAAGATGGCACTAGGACAGGGCCACGTTTCTAGTCACTGGGTTCTTAGATGCTAATCTTTCTCCTGTCAGTGTTTGTCTATGAATATTGTATTGCCATGTGGTTCATTTAATACATCTTATTAAGCAATGTGTGTGGAACTTTTGGCAATATATGTTAAGCCACTGTAAGCTAAAAACATTGAATCATGATGTCTTACCTGTGACTAGGGATCATGATGATGGCTTATGAAATCTCTGCTCTCAACAGTCACAGTAAAATGAAAATTGAGCACACAATATTTTCACAGGTAAGAATATTCTATATGCTATATACTGCTCAACACAAGAAAACTAAAAACTTGTCCTTTTCTACTTTCTTTCTAAATACTTTAATAACAGTGTAACATTCCTGCTGATTTACAAAGAGTTCAGTAAAAATAAATAGAGAATGGCATGCGTCTTATCACATTTTTACCATAGCAAAGGTTTATTCATTTCCTTGGGAAGAAACATCTGAACCTTGTACAGTTTCAAGGTCTGGTGGATCAGGCAGCTTCTGATCAGTCATTTTAAGTTGTCATGCAGGCACATGATTTTAACAGCCACTGGTAATTTGAATACAGATATTTGTTCAGGTTGGTCTGGGCAGCTTATGGAACTGCTATAAAAACCTGACCTAATTACCTTCCAGTGTCTAGCATTAGCCTCAACAGCAGCCTCAAAAAATGTACTTCATTAAAAAAAACACAAATATCTGGTACCAAATACTAATCAGAAATCATTCTCTGAGAGTTATAGCCTTGAATCTGCAATGGCTATACTTTGTTCCCAAATGATGAGCTAAACTAAGTAAAACCAGAAATGTTTTATAATGCAGCATGGAAAATTTGCACACTAGAGGTGCACAGAGGGCCATATATCATAGTTAAATAGGGGTGGGCGATATGGAAAAAAAATCTTATCATGATATTTTGAGAAATTTCCCTTATATGCGATGTCACAATATGTATTAAGATGGAAAGGAAAATGCGCTGACAGTGCAATTTTGAAATAAAAAATCGCAAAGTAAGCGTACAAATACTTTTTATTTAGTGTTTTTTTATACCGCAGTATAATTGCTTTACTTAAGCAAGACTAATGACTAATGAACAGTCTGACTGTGGTTTTTTTTAAGTATTAACAATGTCAAAATATGCTCAGAAATGCATATTGTGACCACAGTTTATCACAACAAATATCCTCATATTACCCAACTGTAATTGTATATAACTTTAGCGTTTTTGGCAAAACTATTGCTGTATCAATTGTTTTTCAATCAATCAGCCAAGACCTCTCTTCTCTTTATTCTAATCATTTACTAAGGATTAAATTAATATGACAAGCTACCGTCCAACATGGCTGCTGTACCTCATTCCCACTACACTTATCCAAATAATCTCCAATAACCTTCAGTAATAAACCAATAAAGTGTATAGGGTCATTCCATTCTCATAAATTTGCTTCAGATAGGCCACTACTTATCTTCCGATGTTCCTCAGCACAGAGCTGTATACACATCACAACACTCAAACCAAAACCAAAGTAATGTCAAAAAAAATCTCTCAACAAAACTAAAGAGAACTCCCTTAACCGTATTTTAGCACTTTTCAACTTTGAGATAACCAAAACTCCTTGTGTTGTTCTCATTATACCTCCTGGAATGGCCTCCTTAAATGTGGGCAGTTCGGACCTTGCCCTTGTGAAGGTGGTCATGGGTTTAAGCCCCAAACAAGGTACCACTGAAGAAGCCTTGACCAGGGTACGGTCCCGCTACACTGCTCCCCGAGCACTTCTTATAGCTGCCCGCTGCTCCACATGTGATGGGTTAAATGCAGAGGTCATATTTTGTTGTGTGTGATTGAGTGTGTTAACAATGATAAATATGGCACTTTCACTTCAAATGTCATTTGTCAACACAGAAATGTTGCTGCTGCCCATCTGGACCACAACCTCCTTAAGTTCTCTGTATGCTTCCTCACTCTTGCTCTTGTGTTCTGTCATGTTTGCACTTGTGCTTCTGTCTGTCTTGTTTTTGTGTTGCACCTTGGACCTGGAGGAACGTTGTTTCGTTTTTACTGTGTACTGTGTATACTGTGAAAATGACAATAAACCTACTACTACTTTACTGGCTCTTTGCGGCAGTAAGTACAAATTTGCAGAACCTTCGGAACAACTTCCAGGTTCCTGACCTGTCCTTACATGAGAGTTAATTGTGCTTGGAAGGCTAGGTCTTGCTTATTCAGTGTCTTTGACCATTAGTAGTGGGCCAAACTTCTCCAAACTCTACACTAAACAGCCTGTGGGCCAGATATGTACAAACATGCACTGATGTGACTGCAATGTGTGTCTAGAGTCGTCTACAAGCCCAAGACCAAACAAAAAATAAAGTTCAGTGAGACAGCGGTGTTAAAAAAAAAATTTATTAAAGCATTCTACAGGTGCATAGTTCTACCCCAGCAATGAAAACAGTTTATGAAACATAACATGGAAGTTGCAGCTTTTCACACATGAACATCTGATCTTGGGTTATTCTGTTGTTAGAAATTCAGCAAATGCAAATGCCTTATGCCTCTGTTTATGCTCGCTGTTTCCACTGTATCAACAATAATAAAAAAAAAACATCCAAATGCAAATTTACACCTGGTTTTAAAATACGCATGATAATCAATGCAAAGCTGTCCTGAAACTTATGCAAAAGGCTTAGTACATCAGGCCTTCCCCATTTCTTTAACTGTGATCTAAGGAATTACTTTTTCAAACAGTTCCCAGCTTAAAACTGCTCTGCAGTCTCTTGCTCTTGACCTCCTCATCACTTAAGCTCTCAATAGCTGTTTTCCGTGGGCACTTGTCTTTAAGATCTATACTTGACTACGCTGTGAGCCATTAAGGTAATGATAGAGGTTTCATCTTATTGGTCATAAATTCTTACAGGTTCTCAGAGTACTTTTTTTTACTATATAATCCACTACCAAAACAAATTTCATCCATATATTTTTTGCAAATAAAACAATACCAACCAACAATCTTCTCCAGCATTCTCTTAATGCCTCCTAGCTCTAGTGTCTCAGTACTCAGTCTCTTAGTACTTAGTTTTTATTAATTCATATTTTAATCACAATACTGTGAGAACATCTAATCTTGAGCCCAGTATGGAACACAGAAGTGGAATTAATATACTATTAGGGTTGAACTATTAACCAGCTTTACCTAAAACAAAGGAGAAAAGGAGATGCTTTATTTATTTGAATCCCAATATTAGTACTAGCCACTCCCACAATTTGAGCATTGATGAATAAAATAAATGTGGTCAGTTGCCATTGGCAGGTTACTGAAATAAGCCTAGTTCACTACAAACATTCATGACTACAAATTAGGTTTTGCAATCCTTTTATTGACCCACACTTTCTACAGTCACTGCAGTTCGACACAAGAGACATGATATAATTTTGGTGCCTGGTACAGTGCAGTTGCCTAGAAACTGCTGAGTGAAGCTTCTTTTCCAGTCTGCTTGCGCCACAGCCTCGCAAAATCTGTTGGCAGAGCTGAATAGCATGAGGGTCCATTAGGCAAAATAAAAAAAAATAGATAGAAAGGTATAATCAACTATTCGGACATGCCTTGCATCAATCTAAACCTTGCTGTAACCATTAAATACTAAGAGAGTCTGTAAGTATGAGCACACTGCAGGCATATTTCCAAGAAAACTGAAAAATTAAAGGTTTGATGGGCTTTGGCTAAAAGAAGTTGTTTCTCAAAGATAAAGGGGTCAGGAGACATTGTTTTCCTTATTACAGCAACACTTATCAATACACATTTCAGATACAGATTGCATGTTGATGGTTGTGGTGATGGTCTGCATGTTCGCTTGTATCGAGCGTTTTCTGGATTAAAACAGCCATAAATTCCCTAATACTTAACCAAATTTCACTGAACTTGTATCAGCAGACATGCTGCACAATAGTGTAACTCTATAATGCAGTAGTTGCCATGTATGTACAAATAAATAAAAAAATTAATATATATGTGTCTAGGCCTCACAAAATGCTGCTTTTATTTTTTTCATAAAATTTCATAAATGAGTGTAGTTTATAGCACAGCCCTCACCCCAATTTCTTTTTTTAACCGCATCATTAAGGAGGAGTGTAACACTCCAGTGGTGTATGAAACGCATTTAATGTACATAAAAGTGTATGACATGAAAGACCCAAAAATACATATAAAAAAATTAATGTTTATTAGGGTTTATCAGTGTAAATAACAACCTGACTATATTTAAGTGAAGTGAGTGACTGTCATCGTGAACACACCTCATCACAGCACACGGTGCACCACAGTTAAATGTGATCTCTGCATTCAACCCATTTGTGTAGGAGCAGTGAGCAGCGGACATGGGCAGCGCCCAGGGAGCAGTGCTTGAGGACAGTACCTTGCTCTTTGCAGCCCAGTGGTATAAGTACCAGTCTCGGATTTTGACTCTCTAACTATTACACCACCCCCCACCACCACCACCCCCATCATCATCACGGTCCATTTAAAAACAGAGTCCTATAGGTGATTGAAATTTTTACCATGGTCAGATAGATCTTTTTTTTTTTATTCTTTGAATAAAGAAACATTGTAGCACATATTCCAATTCCATTCCAATGTAAATGTATTTCTGTAGCTAAATACCACTGCTCCTACACCTGAACCTTACTGAGACTGAATTCTGAGGTCTTTAAGATTGTACTTCTGACCGTAACCTTTTCCTAGCCCTACCATCAATCTGAATGGACGTCTGTTTACAGGTAAAAAGGGATTTAAAAGCCTTTGTCAGAGCTAATCCTGCTGTGCAGCTCGAACCATACATGGCAGTCATGTATATAAAAACTTCACTGCTCACAGAAGCTCTTCCTGTAGACAGGAATGCCTTAAAAGGCTTGACGTGTCAGTGGCTTTAGAACAAGTCAGACAGGACACTGCAAAATACATTCTCCAAAAAAAAAAAATAAGACAAAAATATGACACGAAAGAAGCAAGTGATTGAAAAATGACAAAAAGAAGGGCAAAGTTTCCCGAGCTTTCACTCAATCTGACATCAACGCTTGCAGTACGTACATATTTTCAGCACATAAATATTATAGCAAAGATACTTTCACATAGCAGGTACTTTTTTAATGTATGGATCCTGTAATGTCACAAAGTTTTCATTATCTGAAGCTAGAAAAGTTTGCCAATAAAAAAATCTACTTAAGAGATATTAAGTGTAATAATACTGGCTCTCTCACCAGTGCAACAAACTAAACGTTAGTTACATAAAAAACAGACTTCAAGGACAGCAGTCTTTAACAACAGACACCTCAGTACTGTTGGATCTGTTCCAGCTGCCCTCAACCCCCAGAATGCACTAGGCTGTTTCAACAACCCCCTTCCGAAAGCATCCCATTCACACTCTGTAAGGAGATCCAACACACAGCACAAAGGTATGAATGAACACACAGGTACTGCAGTGCTCTTCACCGAGCTCTTCTCTGTGTGCTTAGTTCAGAGAAACGATGTTGCGTAAACATCCTTTTCTTGTTTTCTTTGTCGGTTTTCTCCCTCTCTCTTGGTACAGAAGAAAAAAACTCCCTTTGTTCTCCTTTCCGGCTTTTAGTGATACACTGAGGGGTGGAGTACTGCTGGCTAAATTGAGGGGAGAGAGAGCAAGATAAGAAGTGAGATCGACAGACAGAAATATAGGACAGAGAGCAGAGAGTGAAACAGGAGTAGTTGTGGGAAATGCACAATACTAAGTCTTAATATTTGAGCCACAATATGATTCTATCACCATATCTAAAGTGAGAGGCCTCTCTGTAGACTGTATAAAGTCTTGCAAAAGAAAACTTTATACAGTTCCTCACCAGTCATCTTTAGTGAAGCAAAACACTACCAAGATGCAGACAATGCATTTAAAAAAAGTTCCTTCTACATTTGAGAAAGCCATCTGTCCAGAACGACCTAAAAAAATAAAGAAATAATTTAAAGAAAACTTTACAGCGCCATCTTGTGGACAAAGAACATTTATTCTGGCACCTTATTAGTCTATGAATTGTGAAATAACACACATTAAAATATTAAGTTAGTATAAGTCCATGGAATTTATAACATCCTATTCTGCTTTCAAACCCCACCCACAGTCATACTGCATATTGTTACTATTTCTAGTCAGTTGTCCACACACACACAGCCATAATTGTTCACATGGTTACACGCTTAAATGCACACAAACATACAAATACACTAATGACACACCATCGTTTTCTTCTTATACTACTGGCTATGAGCAAGCCCAGCAAAATCTGAGACGTCATCTCATCCTCCCCCACACACAAATAATCAAATAATGGAAAAACTGCCTACTACAGTACCCTACAGCACATTGTATTCAGCTCACATACATACAGGTAACACACCTCTGCCGCAGTGCTAATTACCACACCACACACAGAGCAGTGATGGAGAAAGAGCAGTGTGAGCAGCAGGTGTGTGTGTGTGTGTGTGTGTGTGTGTGTGTGTGTGTGTGTGTGTGTAATCTGTGTGCAGATGTAAAATTCTGTGTGCTGTTGTACGTTCTGGAAGAGGACATCTGTACTAATACATGTACATTCAAAGTGCATCAGAACAGAAACGAGAAGTGCAGCAGCCATGTAGAAGGTCCCATCACTGAAGCATGCAGTCACGACACGGACACATGGCCTATGGGAAATTGGACAAACCACTATATCGCTACTATACTGCCCCAAATTAGAATTAAATATTGCAACTACAGAGTTGATCTAGACCTGTATTTTAATGACTCCAGAAGCAAAATTATAGTCCAGCCTAAATCCAATCCTTTATGTTTTCTGCACTCTCTTCACACCATGGTCATAACGTTCTTTTAAAAGAGTTATTCCACAATCCGTGCCAGGGAAGCGTTTAGAAAAATGTAATTGTCGATCTTACTTTAATGGTAAGAAATATATATGATAATCACAATAAACAAATTTCCACCAAGAACTACAGTATGTGTAGTAATGCAGGAGGAGTTTGCTTTTTCCACAGTAGGCAAACTTTTAGGTGACAGTGACTCTTTGAATACTTAACACACTCAAGCACCACAACGAAATGTGACCTCTGCATTTAACCCATCATACATGCACACGTGGAGCAGCTATCAACAGCCCAGTGAGCAGTGTAGCGGAAAGGTACCTTGCTCAAGGGTACCTCAGTGGTGGTGGTGGGGGTTGTTGGGATACTTGGAGGGTTGAAGTGGTTGTGATTTCAATGAATGTTGAGTGTTTTTTTTGTTTGTTTGTTTTTTTTTTACTGAAAATTCAATAAAAATATTACATTACAAAGGGTTCCTCAGTGGTGCCAGGGCCGGGACTTGAACCTGCGACCTACAGGTCCTGAGGGCAATGTCCTAACCACTAAACCACTGCAAACATTTACCCACCATGACGGACCAATACAGGCCCTGAAAAGAAAAGCATGTGAAGTTCATCACATCTTAAAAAGTTCTTTCAAGGCTCTTCTTCTTTAAAGTACTCAATAGCTCTCAAGTGAGATTTCCTAGGGTGTTTTCTACATTTGTTTGTTAATCACAGGTTTGTTTTTCTTGTACCCTCAACCTTGGTCTGCATTCATTTTGCCAAAATTATTTACACTGATTGGACTACGCTTTCACAGGAACGACTTTTGTTATACTTGTATCGTCCCAAAAATAATTGCAAAAAAAAAAACAAACAAACAAAAAAAAAAAACAGTATTATTATTTTAAGACTTTAATTTTATACCACTGATATAATGTGTATTAGGTTTTTAAATGTTCTTAAACTATCATGTTTTTTAAAATTATTATTATTTCTGTGACAAAAAAATTAAAAGATCCAAAAAATACACAAACCCAAAACCAGTACAAAAAGCTAAAATGTTGGTGGCTGTAAGGTCCCAGTGCTACTCCAGGCAGGACTATCCATCTGTCTAGCTATGGTGACATGTCCACACACAGGTTTACTCATTTCTATTAAAACATGTATGTAAACACAATTTGCTAATATCAAAGTCCAAAAAAAATATTTTAGTCATGTAAATATATTGTGAGAGGTCAATAACATAATTAAAGCCTACATGTTACAGCTGCTTAGTTCTTCAGACAAATAACAGCTGAGAAAACCAACAAAAAAGCCAATTCCTTCTCTGTTATGGAATGGATGGATGGATGGATGGATGGATGGAGGGATGGATGGATGGATTTTTGGATATTTGTCATTCAGATATACACCAACAGTGCACATGAAATGAATGCAAATGCATCCATCTGTCCAAATCACATTCAAAAACCAAAACCACTAATTCTAATACTGTGATGGCGTCTTCCCCTGCTATTTTACTCATGGAAGACTAATCTTCAGCACTTAAATTGAGAAATCACCACTCCCCAGTTTAATTTTAATGCCATAGCACACTATGGATAAGCCAGTTAGCTTGAATTAAGTACCAGTTAAACTTTACCTTGGTTTGTTGTTTTTCACCATATTGCATAATATACTGTATTAACTCAGAAGGTTTAGGGTGGTGATGACACAGGAGGGCAATTATTTACAGCATTGTCTTGTAAACACTGACTTGTGCATAATTATGCTTCTTTTTTTAACACAACCTAAAAACAAGGTACTACACAGGCAATTGGTTGGTGCTAATTGAGCTGATTTGCATATTAGTTAACATTAAAATTATTTTGATGTAAGTGACCAGAGACACATTTAAGTATAAAGTGTAAATGTACATGGCTACAATGTCAGGATACAATTCAGAACCTAGTCACTTGAAGTGACCAAGTGTAAACATGGTTCATGTCCAATGCTCTAGGTGTTCTAACCTAAGCAGCACATGTGAATGTGTTTTGGAGGAACATTGTATGAAGTGGCTATATTTATTTGACTTCTGCTATAGTCAGCATGATTTGGTGAAAGTGAAAGTGACTTGTTTGTAAACGTGAACACAACCACACACAAAGTGCTCCATCTCTGCATTTTACCCATCTGATGTGCACACTATCAACACTATTAAGGTAGCTTTCAACAGTGCCTGGGAAGCAGTGTAGCAGGACAGTACTTTGCTGTCAAAGTAAGGTCCTAATGATTAGGCCACTATTGCCCAAAGGTGAATCTCTGCAGGCTTTGTAAAAGCTGCTGCTTTTCTATTGTATCACACAGTAGCAGAATGACAAGTTTAGAAGCTGCACCATATGTGATCACGGTGTGTGTGTGTGTGTGTGTGTGTGTGTGTGTGTGTGTGTGTGTGTGTGTGTGTGTGTGTGTGTGTGTGTGTG
>JBBPDA010000383.1:0-17622 GCA_037974385.1 Arnoldichthys spilopterus | reverse complement strand
CCCTTGAGCAAGGTACCATCCCACTACACTGCTCCACGTCTTGGAAGTCGCTTTGGATAAAAGCGTCAGCCAAATGAGTAAATGTAAACTTGGAAAAAATTTATAATTTCACCATGTGTATTGCTGATCAATATCTAAACTATCTAGCTAAACTGTTAATCCATTCTACCAACAGAAGCAGGAATGAGGAAAAACTCTCAGGTCTATAAAAACATAGCTGTATTGTCAAACAACAATATCTGCATTATTCCAGAAGGCCTGATCTTTGTCTATATGTTATTTGGCAAATTGTAGTATTGCTGTAATGTTCCTTCCTAAAGAGTCAATTTTTTTCCTGACATGCCTCTCATGTAGATAAAATCTGATGTCTTTCTGACATGTAGCTGAGTGTACTTTCACACCAACAGTTGCAAGAGTTACCTGCAGATCCTGTAATGAAAGTCTAGGGTTCTCAATGACTTCTTTTCACATCGAACCAGACTGTTCTTGCACTGAATTTTCTGGGTCCTGGACAAGCAGCTGTCATTTGAAATCTGCACCACTTCCACATGATTTTCTAGACTAAATATAATTGTGTACTTACTTTATCTATGTGACTGGTCTGTTTTTGGTTTATTTAAATTGTGAAAATGATTTGATCAGTTATATATGACATTTATTGGAGTTTAATCACCTTTATCTACACATTGTATTTAAGATGCTGAAATATTTGCTTGGTCATATATGTTGAAAAAAATCACCAAGTCCACAGGGGTGTACTTATTTTAGGTATTATTATTTTAAGTACATCAAACATTTAATACATCCTAAATATACTGACATCGGTCAAGGTATAGTAAATATACAGAGAAATATTTGACTAACAATCATATTTATGATTCTAAATTATATTTCAAAATGCTCATCAAAATATATTTCTCATATGTGTGTCAGAATACCCACCAGTAGGTAAAACAAAATTTAGAAAAACATGACATGTTCAAGAACGTAGTTCATACAGTACATCTCTTGATCTTTTTGTTGGACGTTTCAACAATAAGGTAATTTTGATCATCGATGACATGTTGACCGCTACTGATTGGCACATTGGGTGGGCTTTTCCATTTTTTTGGCTTTTTTTAACAATCATTAACAAAATACAGAGCATTTTTGCAAGGTCATTCTGTCTTTTTGAAGGAATCGCTGCAGAAAGAAATGAACTGCAGACAGTCCTTGGTTTGCGTGCTTGACTGCACCACACTTTTGGTAAGAAGCTGTTCAATAATTCAGCCTAACATTTTCTCGGCACTCAGAGGAACCTAGGTCGGCCTGCATTCCAGCAAGCATCAGTCTGCCATTACCACGCTTCACTGAGCTAAAGAAGCCTCCTTTCACCCCAGTCAGTCTTTACATCCAACCCCTGAATCTCTTCTCTAAAAAAAAGAAATGTAAAAAGGGAAGAAGAAATGGGATTGAAATAAAAAGGAAAAGGAAAAGGAAAAGGATAAAGAAAGAAGAAACCCAGAGAAAGCTCCACAGCTGTGCTCTCAGCAGATAAAGAGATGACCTTCAGTTAAGGAGGATACATGATGTCACTTCATGGTTTGAAAGTCCACCTCCTTAATCAATAGGCTTTTGATGTGTATTTGAAGTGGTATTGAGAGTGTAGAAAAGCAGTAATTGGTGGGAAAGCTCTGCTTAATAATGAAATCATTGATGTCAGGGCTAGAAGGTCTAAGATGAGACCGCCAGCACATTGTTTGTTAAATGTAATGCAGTCATGCGATCAGCCAATTGGACATGTTCTGTGTCATTAAAGAATGGCAATTACAAAGATAACAACTTGACCGTAAAGATGATGACTTTGCCTAATGCTGGGGAGATGCCAGAAGATGGAGAGCCTCAGGGTTTAATGCTGGGCCCGTTTTAATAAATCCCCTAGTGGTTTCTTTTTCTCATTTTTAACAGTTTGCATGCTCTCTGTTATTCCTCTCGTTCTTGCATATTCTTTCAAAACCCCTTTTCTTTCACTCACTTTTATTCTCTCTCTCTGGAGGTGTTTTCTGCTTTATATGTGAGCCACACCTCATGAATTATTAAGTTTGGCTTCACAGCAGGGAGTAAGCTGCACTTTTATACTACACATCTACAACTCAGCAGAGAGAGAGAGAGAGAGAGAGAGAGGGAGAGAGAGAAAGTAAGAAAAGAGAGAGAGAGAAACAGAGGCATAGAGAATGAGAAAGATAGAACAAAAACAAGGAAAGACAAGACCAAGGAGACCAAAATGGTTTACAAAAACCACAAACTATTCACTTGTTTCAGTGCAGAATGCATGTGAAAAAGAATTCATTTATATGCAGAAAACTCCCTTGTGTCCTCTCTTGGTATGTATAGCTCTAGATACTTAAAAACATCTACATAAAAATGCACTGCATATATTACTCAATATGATTCAGCTTTTTGAACAGAAAGGAAAATTCCCTCCTCATAAAAAGTTGTTGCTGTTTTGGAGTATGCTTTTCTCTGGATGGTCATAAGAGCTCTGATTGGACTTGGCATGAAAAATTTGTTTGCAGCATGCCCACAATGTATAATGTATATAAGGCGGTCGGTAAGGACAGTATAAGTCATTTATAAGGAGGAAATAAATGATGTATTTATGGTTAAAGCCTAACTAGCTTGGGCTCCATTTCACAGAAGCAACAAAAAAACACTAAAGCCGTAAATTACCATACATGAAGCTGTGCTGTAATAATGCAGATTTCTATATAACGCAGATATCATTGTTGTCAAATAGTAATGTGTTCATAATTTTCCTAGAGAATAAGCAATACACAGTAGGAATATTATCAGTACAGTGTGTCTTATTTGCCCTCCTACACATATACTATTTCATGTTTATTAGGCTTTAGGTTTCAGTACGACGAGTTCTTAAACAGCTCTGGGTCAGTATTTCTCATACACTCAGTTTGGGTTTGGGTTTATTTCAAGGACGTCTTTATTGTGACAATATTATAATTCTGAGAGGCAGAAAGAGCATTTTGATCTGCCACAGCAGGAGGGCTGCACAGCTGTTGCATAGCAGTGTGAGCAGTTCAGGTCAAGATTCCAGACATCAAATTGAAAATGATAACAGGAGTCCTCTGGCTAATACACTGTACATCCCCCTCTATCTGTTTCTCTGTCTATCTCTGTTTATTTATTTTATTTCTCTTTTTGTTGTATTAATGTTTTTCATTCCTTCGATCACTCCCTTTCTCATAGTCTCTGTTTACTGTTTTCTAATTTTTTTCTCATACTATCTCTACATTTTTACTCCTCTCTGTTCTTTGTGTGCCCTTTTTCTTCTCTATCTCTCACCTTTTCACTTTTATTCTCTCTCTCTTTCTCTTTCTTCTCATCGGGCCCATCTCGAGGAAAAAAGCAAGAGAACATAGCAATGATAAAGCAATTAGAGGTATTAAGAAATAAGAGATTGAGAAAGCGAGACACACACACACACACCATTTGAAATTCAAATTCTAAACTGGAAGATACACATTTAAATGTAGGTGAGGCATCTAAAATCTGTTTGTCAACCTCCATTTATCAGCAAAAGAAGAGAAAGAACGCTTTGGTAAAATGGGTCTATGTGTTACTACTGCCAGAAAGTGATAGTAATGTGCCTAAAAGCTCTTTGCCAATCTCTATTAAACAGCTAAAGCAGAAGAAGAATGAGTTGGTAAAACCACTGGATGAATGCCAGCCATCAGCGATGGACGATGCCATATGTATCATGATAGTACAAGTGTGGAGAATTTTATGAAAAAATCTACTTTTTTTGTTTCCCTACAACCAGTTCACAACTGAATAGAAATGTGTTGCTATCATCACACATTATTTACAACATTTAATATGATGTCTTTGTTCTATTTTCAGTTATGCATGCATTCACATGATTTTATTGCCTATAGTTTTTATTTACAATTTACACAGTGGCCCAACCTTTTGATTTTGAATTGATTGTGCATAGAAACACACTGCCAATAGAATAGGACACATGGAAGCAGCTTAATATGAGCCTAAGGACACCATGTCCAATGCCAAGTGTTTGCTAAAGGGGTGTAAAGTACCCCAACTTACCCTTGAACTATTTATCCAACCTCATTGCCTGACCTTAATAATGCTCTTATCGTGGAATGCAGTAAACTCTTCACAGCAATGTTCCAACATTTAGTTTAAAGCCTTCCAGAACAGTAGAGGTTGTTAATGCAGTAAGGAAGATTGCATGAGCAGATGTCTACAGACGTTTTGACAAATAGAATTCATTTCTATTTTGCTATGATATTAATAAAGAGATGTTTCTCTATCTCTTGTGAAGCTTTGATATGAAGAGTTTACATGGACTGAGTCTATACAGCCTGTCAGTTTCAGCTGGCTCTGTCGAGGCTGCTGGGTGCCACACCCAACCCAAACAGCAGGAGATGCGTGTTAGAGAGAGAAAAAGAGAGGAGGGGGTGAGTGGGAGAGTGGGAGGTGTTGGGGGGGGGGGGGTGGGTGTCAACCCTGAGAAAGAGAATGACAAAGAGGGAGCAAGAGAGGAGAATAAGAGAGATGGAGCAAAAGAAAGAGGGAAAAATAAAACAAAAAACAATGAAAAGGAGCCATCTTTCCATCGCACTGGAAAAATGAAAGGAGAGAGGAAGAGAGAGAGAGAGAGAGAGAGAGAGAGAGAGAGACTGGGTGGGGGTAACCCACCCCTAAGAGAGAACACAGATACACCTCACAGCAACTCAAGGGAGGTGACATACACCAAGGACACAGATAAACATGCACACGCACACATTAACCACACACACACACACAAGCCACACACACACACACACACCAGACTGCAGTACTCCTGAATATTCATAATGGCACACGAAAGCTGCAAGATGTGCAACACTCTCTGGTGAATCCCCATACATGTCTGACCTTTATTTGATGTTCATCCATTAAAGGACTTAGCATCTGCCCATTGACTTCTGTTAGACGTGTGCTGTGAGAAAATAATTTTTGCTCTTCTCTAAGTACAGGGAAATTACTGCTTGTGGTAACTGATTGTGCAACACAAACAGTGTGAATAGAGATTAGGTTTAAATCCTCTAGAGTATTCCTTTAATATTAATATAGTCAGTACTGTCAGTGCTGCATTTGCAAATCAGTAAATAAACTCAGTAAACAACACATTCAGAAACATTCAGTGTTCTGCCTTAACCACAGCTTTCCTTAAGCACGTTACACTGGCTAAAGGGAACGCTGCAGTCCCAGGACTCCCCCTACAGGATTTTCAGCTCATTCACCAGTTATGCAAACCCATACACTGGGTGTCCACAGGCTTATGCACCCCTGCTCATCCAACATTCCCTCATGGGCATTAATAGGGGGAGTGTGTCCCCCTCTGCTGTGGAAACAGCTCATATACTCTTCTGGACAGGCTTCACACTAGTTGTTGGTACATAGCTATGAAGAGTTGATTGCTGTCAGCTGCAAGAACTATAGTGAGGTCTTGAACTGATGTTAGATGATTCGTTTTGGGAGCACAGCTCTTAAATTTTTAGGAGAGGATAAAAAAAGCAATTGTATAAAAAAACAATCTTTGTTTTTTATTATAATTTTTACATTTTGTTTTAGACACGTTTGATGTAGTTTCACTGCCTAGCTAATTTTTGCATTATGTGCTAGCAATATGGATTGTTAACATTTTTAGACAGCTATCTAGGACCACTTAACGTTTTGCCTTTTTTCTGGAGATGGGGTCCCTGAGGACGGTGTCTAGGACAGTTTGGTGATTTCCCTGCACACCTGATTCAACTCACCTGTTAATTGGCAGGTTTGTTGATTTTTATGGTGCAGACAAATTAATATGCAGTACATGCAGATAAGCAAACAAAGTCTTTCGGTAAGATTCCATTCTTGTCTCCAGCAACTTTACTAATACAACTTTACTATTGTTACGCGTGGTAACAATAATTCACCTGTTGGACGACTTCTACTTATATTGCAGAGTGCTGTGTGATCTGGCGGCATCTTGTGTCGTTTTTAGTGTAAAACACAATGTGTTTCAAAAAATACATATATTCTGCATGTTGTGTGAGATATGTGAATCAAACCATGCAATATCAACAGAGTCCCTGAATAAGGCTCTGAACACTTTGACTACCTGTAAAATGTAAACTAGCATTGATCCGAGCTGTAAGTTGCTCTGCATGAGTGTCAGCTAAGTGTGTAAAAGTAAACTGTGCAGCTACACTTAAAACCCTAAAATTCAGGTGCCACAAAAAGTTTCCTGGAGCGCCACATTCATTTCAATGAAAAAACTTTGTGTTAATATGATGTCTAAGTATGAATAACATTTTCAAAGCTTAAATATTCTTTATATGATCTAAAGCAGGGGGTCCTGGAGGGCCAGTGTCCAGTACAGTTTAGTGATTTCCCTGACTGCCAGGATTAATGATCGTGTTTGCACAGAAGAAATACAATGCTGAGGTACTGTGACTTCAAGCTGAATATGGGCTAATTATTAATTGTAGTAATTTCATTACACGTGACATAAGAAAAACAGACATGGGCATGAAGGAGGGCAACACAGAGAAGTCACACATTCATTGCAATTCAGTGTAAGGTCAGCAAATATGTGTTTTTTTCACATCTACATGAATCAGTTACACTCTACCCGACTGTCTTACTCAATGTCCACTGTACCAACAATTAATATTTTCTAGGTAGAGAAGACTGTTCTGTAGCCCAAAACTCTGGCTTCCTCGTCTGGTGTTGTGCTTCCCAGTGGCTCAAATGGACTTGAAAGATGTTTCCTCAAGAAGAGACCATTTCACTTCCTCATCAGGTTTATCATTAGTTGAAAGGCCCTCACTTCTTCAAGTTCAAGTACGGTTTATTGATCATATGTATGTTAACGTTGGGTCAACAGTACAATTAAATGTGTTGGACAAGAAGAACCAGTATATTCAGCAGAAGAACATGATAAATAAGAAATAAAAGTAAAAATAAAATAAAAAAATAAAAAATATATATAAAAGAAGAATATTTACAAATATAAAAGGGAACTGTGAGAAGGGCACATTGTGTAAAGTGCGATGTGCAAAAGTGAAAAAGTGACCAGTGTGAACAGCAATATTGCACATTGGATGGAGGCAAGAGAACTGACAGAGTGTGGTGGTAGATTATGAGTTCAGGAGCCTGATGGCCAGGTAATTTAGCCGTGTGGTGCAGGCAGTCATGCTCCTGTAGTGTCTGCCAGACGATAACAGGGAGAACAGACTGCGTGCTGGGTGGCTGTGGTCTTTGATGATGTGGTGTACTTTTCTCCAGCACCGCTGGTGGTAGATGTCCTGAATGGCAGGGAGACTGGTTTCGGTGATGTGTTCTGCAGTCTCCACCACTCTCTGCAGTGTTTCCCGGCTATGGGCAGTGCTGTTCCCATACCAGACTGTTATGCAGCCTGTCATTAAGCTCTAGATAGTGCACCTGTAGAAGTTTGTCATGATGCTGGAATTCATGCCGAACTTTCTCAGCCTCCTCAGGAAAAATAGGCGCTGGCGAGCTTTCTTGACCACAGTGTCTGCCTGCAGTGTCCAGGATAAGTCATCTCCTTAGTGGTTACATACAAATGTGGGTGAATGCTGTAAAATTGAAATGTTTGTATCTAGAATAAACATAAATCTTGTAATTGTCAAAGGTATTTGGCTTCCTCTGTTCCACTAAAGATTTACCAGTCTTGTGTACATGAGCAGCATTAAAAACACCTCTGTAGACCCCCAGCTGCGCACGATAAACTTACATGAATAAAAAGTAAAATATCAATCACATACAATTGTTATTTCATTTTTACATATTTTGTAGTATTTTCAGCTAAGCAGTCCTAAAACCCGGGAGTACTGCTGCCCCCACGGCCTGTTATTTTGAGGCCTGTATTTTCATGAGATGAGCTGATTTTTAGAAAATACAACCAACCAGCAACTCTTGGCTCATCCTTACACTTTTTGACTAATAAGTATTTTAAAATCTTAGAATATTTACAAATTCATCATCTAATTTGTATAAATAGGTTTTCATTTTGGAATGTTTATGTAAAATAAAAATCACAATTTTTCCATTCTGCATGGAAAGGCATTTAAACACATCCTTTACGTTATATTACAACAAACCTGACACATTTATTCAAACAGAACAGGTCTGGAATGATCATTCCCAATATTTGGGAGTGTTCTACAGTGCATTTATGGAATTATTAAAAAGGAAAGAGACTTAGTACAAGGCGGATTTCTGTTTTCTTAGAAAAAACTTTACTCAGAAGATATAATATAGAAAGGCTCTAATTACACAGAGTTCAACCTCACACCTGTACACCTGTCAAATGCCACCTGCTTAAAATGGTGTGATCTAAGTTTTTTATAAATGTTTCACTCTTATTTTGCCCGTCTCAACCTTTTTGAGTGTGTTGTAGGCCTCAAATTCAAAATTTCTTCATATTTACAAAATGCAATAATGTTTTGTCAGTAAAATTTAAGAAGTTATTTGTTTGTGCTTTTGTTAGTTAAAGAAAGACAGAGAGTGCATATATTTGTTTTGCCCAAGAGCCCTCTTTCCTCCTCTGAGTTATGTTCAATATTTAACTACATATCACATTATTTTCACAATAATAAAAAAAAGTATATCCAGAACTGTAACTTTTCTGACAAAAACCTTCCTTCCACCTTTGCTCTATCATCACTTTTCCTTTTATTGGCATGAGACGTAGCAACTATTGAAGTCTCCTTCAGGATGACACTGCTGATCAGTTTCGAGGCCTCGTCCTGGAAAGTCTTAAAGGAAAGTCTCTGTTATTCTTGTGCTTTCACCTCAGTGATGGAGCAAAGGAGGATTATCTCCAAGATCTTCCTACAGCCAGTTTTCTCCTCATGATTCTGATCTTGTGGTGGTAGAGTTCTAGTTTCAGTTCCACTAGTGGACTGCTTTGGTGTGGCTGATTTGGGGGAAACTTTAATCTTATCAGATACAAATTGAATACATTTACACTGTGTCTGCACCAAATTCCTGTGCTGATGTTAGCTCACAGTAGCCTCCTTCCTCACATGACACAGTGATGCTTTTTCTGCCACCTTGTGGATCTTCATGAAAGACCCCTGGGAGATGCTTCTTTAGCCAGAAACACTGCATTGGTGACGGATCTCCTGCATCTTGTTTGTAGTGGATATGACCTTAAAAGCTCTTCTACTGGTCCATCCAGGAAGATGGTGACACACTCACACACTTACGTGAGGGTGGAGTTTAACTACAGTAAAAGAGAGATACAAGCACACAAAATAATTTATAACCACCTGAAGTTCATGTAGTGTTCACTAACAATACTTTGTATCCACAAAATCTCATGACATCTCCACAATGAGCTACTGGCCAAGAATGTCCACACATACAAGGAATTTGTTTCTGGCAGAGGGTGTCTCTCTAGTATCAATGTGTAAGATATACACACATACACACAATACAAAACAATCTGAAATGAAATAGACAATAAACAGTACACGATTCACAATATGCACATACACTACTGCAAAATATATGGAACAATATCTAATATAAGGTGCAATATACTGGACAAATGCAATATATACAATATACAGTATTATATGCATATATACTTTAAATAATCAGTGTATATACATTATCCAGTATGCTGTGCTCAACATACAATAAACAATAGACTATAAAATGTATAATACAAAATGTACAAAAAATCACAACCTGTAACAACATTTAATACTGCACTTGGAATAGGTAGTAAATCATATTTAAAAGCAGGTAACCAATCAGCTGTCGGCGAGCTGCTTCCATGTCCGAACATTTGCCAATCCTGGCGCAGGGGGCGGGCCTTATCTAAATGTAGGTGGGGAAACATAGAGTGCTCATGAGTTGAACAACTCCACACTTGTGGGGTACAAAAAAAAATATACCAATTTTCGGCACCCCCTCTTTAAAATTAAAATAGCAGTAGTGACATAAAAACTTGTTGGTCTTTTATAGATTTCTATTAAAAATGAAAAAGCCTGGTAAGTGATTGATGGACTAGAGCTGCGTACCAAATCACACACTTCACATGCTTCATTACTGAATGCACTTCTAATGGTTGTTTTCTATTTTTTATACACTATTTAGTGTGGTTGTATACAGTTTGGTGCATAGCCTAGATGTTTGCTTGAATAAGACACCCCCAAATCAGACATGAGCAGGCCAAAGAGCTTAACACCTCAATTAGCAGAAATATCTGCACAAAATACCACTAATTGTCCTTAAACTACACCTCAAAGTTGATAGTGTCTTACATGATGTATGGCTGTTATGTGTGCACTTACATTACATTTGCAGTAATAAAACTTGACAGAAGCACAGGTCTTGATTGTTTATTGTTTTTCTCTTTCTGCACTCAGCGAGCTTGGGTTCAGACACCATACCTGACCCAGAAGCTCGCAGTAGTTCAGATGGTCCTCTTTCACCCGTCACCCCTCAGCAGATTGCACCTGAGGTAAATCACTCTACATCTCTAATGTTGTTATATATTGGTTTCAGTTCAGTATGGCTGTAATAAGCCTTGAATATTTTGGTGTTACAGCCAGCTGCGGACCATCTTTCTGCTCGGTGGAGGGAGATGCCGACTGTACAGTAAGTCCTGTTGCAGCTTTGACCATCTGTAGCATAAATAAAGTCTAGATGTTTGTGGGAAAGTTATTGAAATGTCCACATGTAAAATGTGTTCCCGCAGTAGGGACTTGATGATTAAGGAGGTTGACAACCATCCTTTAACACTGACAGCACTCCCCCACGTTTCCACTGTAAGTGCATATTATTATCCTGTTATTATAGCAATTACCAATACTGACCCTGTCTTCTTTTATTGACCATGAAGCTGATCAAAGGTTTGATTTCCTTTCGCTAAAGTAATTTATCCTGCGAGGTTAACTCAGTGGATCTAGTAAATCAGTGCTTTTTAATCCATCCATGTTATTTTACTGCACACTGACCTAAAAGGCTACAAAGGGCTCAGATGGCGACAACAATCATATGGTCCAGTTCTTCTGCAATAATGAAAATGTGCCTTGATACAGTGATATAATGATTTCGTAGTAAAAAAATATATACTGAATGTATGTGTAGTGATCACTTTTTATGTCTTTGCAAATGCTGTAAAGGCTGATGAGGAGCTGGTGAAGAAGATGCTGTGGTTAGTCCTGCAGGCTACAAAGGGTGGGCTGTCCCTGTTTACGGATTTGACGGCTGAAGCCATACCCTATAAATACCTGGGTTACGCCACTCTGGATGCTTTACTGCTCAGCATGCCCTCTGTTGTGCGTCTGGACAGGAGCCGCTCTGGAGAGGTGAGCAGTGAGCATTTATTCTGCCAAAACACCTCAGTAGATCTGTGGATAAAAGGGAAGGATGAAACAAAATCTGTGTTTAGATCCACCTGAGGGTTTAAGTGCTTGAACAGAGGCTGCAGAAGGATGATGAGTGGAAATTCCACATTCCACATGGACACAATACTTGAGATAACATGCAATATTTGTATTAGTGCTTTTAGCTTTTATCTGCTGTAGTGTTATCTGCTGGACTTCACTTAGGTTCTTGAGCAGCTATCTGTTAAGTTTGCAGTCGAGTAGTATAATAATTGTTTTGACAAAGAACTGAATAATCTAAAACACACAGTTTATAATCACAAAAATTTAAGTCTAAACACATGTACTAGCAATATCATTCTGGTGTGCAGTTTCTTTTTTTGTAGTTTTTATGGCTCCCCCTTGTTCGTACTGCAAAGCATGGCTTTTTTTTGTTCTGCAGTCGTTCTTTATCATTTAATTACACAATCTGTAAGGAAGTTGATGGAGAACATACATTTGAATTTGTTTCTGTTTAATAGACAAAAAAAACTTAATTGAGTAATTGTTACAGCTCTAATAACAAGATTGCTTGACTTTTATGTATGTATATATGTGTGTCTCTGTGTGTGTGTGTGTGTGTGTGTGTGAGAGAGAGCGAGAGATCACCTGTAACCTTCTCACTGTTCCTCAGGTGATGTGTTATGCTACAGTGGGGAATGAGATGGCTCACAGTACAAAGCTGGTGGCTCATCAGCATACAGCTAAAGAGACTGGACGGCCTCAGGTGTTGAATTGCCAGATGAGAGTCAAACCCTCTGCTCCGCTGGTGTTAAATGGTAAGACTAATATTGTATTTTTTAAATCTTTTTATCAGTGTGTTCTGTACTATTAGTTGTGTGTTTGTAGGTGGCAAGAACACCATCATTATGTTTTGGAGATTAATTTCCATTGCCAACAACAGAGGGCAGAATAGATGCTGGGGTTTGGATCAAAAGCTTTTATCTTTTTGTCTCTTTGGCAGATATAGGTAAAGAACACTTTGGTATTAATACTGAAGATCACAAATGAAATCTCTGCCAATTTGTCATAAAACGCGTCTTTACTTCTTTATTGCATGTAAAATTCGTTTGTACCATAACAGCTTTTAAAGAGTGTTTAAAACATGCACAGGACTACAATTAGGCAATACAATTAAAAATGTGACATCCTTTTTAATGTTTTGTATGACTTAAGTTTAAAAAAGGAAAAGAGCACCATGAAAAAGTTAAGGCAGGTAAAAAAACAGGTAACCCAAATTTAAAATGCATTAAAATGACAGTGCCCTGACAGTGCTGTTGGGAATTTGCTACTCTGAAACCGTGGCTCTGCAGTCAGGCCATTCACACATAATAGCGCAAATGTAAAACCTTTAATGAAGATGTAGGTAGTTTAGCTAACAATTGTTAACCCCAAAGTTCATTATAATTGTAGAACTGATTAAATTGATATTATTTCTGCTAAATGCATATTAATATTACATCTAAACTGGATGGAAAATCTGTTATGTAGCTTATTACTTTGCCAGGAATGTTCCAGTAAAACTTTCTCTGTTGTGTTAAGACCTTTGCACAGAACAGAGAATGACAGAAATGAAAGAACCACTTCTTGATTGTTTATAGTTGTTCTTTTTCTACACTCAGCGAGCTCGGGTTCGGACGCTATACCTGACCAAGAAGCTCGCAGCCGTTCCTCCTTCAGCAATCACCCCTCAGCAAATTGCTCCTCTTTCTGTTGAGGCGAAGGAGGTGCCAGCTTTACAGTAAGTCCTGTTGCAGTTTTGACCATGTGTATCATAAATGGAGTCTAGATGTTTGTGGGAACATCATTGAAATGTTCACATGTGAAATTTGTTTCCACGGTGAGGACTTGATGATTGAGGAGGGTGACAACCATCCTGTCCCAGTGAGCTCGGGTTCAGATGATCTGCCTGACCCAGAAGCTCACACCGGTTGTGATGCACCTCCTCGCCCTTTTACTCCTGAGCAGATTCCCCCTGAAGTAAATCACTAGAGGTCTCCAATGTTATTATATGTTAATTTCAGCTCAGTATGGCTGTAATAAGCCTTGAATATTTTGTTGTTACAGGCAGCTATGGACGATCTTTCTGCTGAGGCAAAGGAGGTGCCGGCTTTACAGTAAGTCCTGTTGCAGTTTAGACCATGTGTATCATAAATGGAGTCTAGATGTTTGTGGGAACATCATTGAAATGTTCACATGTGAAATTTGTTTCCACAGTGAGGACTTGAGGATTGAGGAAGTTGAGAACTATCTTGTAAAACTGACAGCGCTTCCCGAAGTTTCCAGTGTAAGTGCATATTTTTATTCTATTATTATAGGATATTATATTATTACCTCACCCCTCCTCAACCTTCACAATTTCTCTTCTACATCATTTTTCTCCCAGTACTATGCCTCTTCTTCCACCTCCTGACTTTTTAATGTTGTTGGTGTTATTTGTTGTTATTGTTAGTGTTCTTTGAGGGACCTTAGGCTTGAGACTAAGTTATAATATTATTATTATTATTATTATTATTATTATTATTATTATTATTATTATTATTATTATTATTATTATCATTATTATTATCATTATTATTATCAGTGACTTATGTCATGTTGATCAAAATGTATTTTATTGGCTGTCTGTTGAATTGTCTTTCCCCCAGAACATATATGCATTAGTTAATTGCATAAGTTGTTACATGCAAAATTGTTGAACCAGTTGTCGTTAGACATTTATTTTCGTCTTTTTTGTAAAAGTCTTCTGAAGTGTAATTGCTAGACCAGAGACATATTAGAACACTCACACTTACGTAGATGATCAAGATCTTGATGACATAATTTTGGGTATACACTGCAAGTGTGTAAGTACAAAGAAGTTCTCCTGAAATATTCAGCAGTCTCTGCCCTGTATGTATGTGAAAAAATCCACCTTCAATTCTGCAAAGGTGTTTATTGTGTTAAGGTGTTATCCGAAACAGCCGAGTAACTACCTGATCCTCCAGTGCTGTAATGATTGGCTTTCACCAGAGGGTGGCAGTGAAGTATTGCTAAGAACTGTTGCTTAAACCCACTGACATAAGCTTTGTTCCTTATTGTTGAAACCTATCAGAGAGCTCATATGCATTAATAATGTGTATGGCATTGTAAAGCCAATCTAAAACAAAAAATAGCATTTTTCTACATTGCCAGTTCATGTACCTGGTGTTACTCGCCCTATGTAGAGACTGTTGCCAATCTCTATCTTCAGCTTTCTGTTGATGTTAATGTGAAATATCCTATATTTTTCCCTGATATCCTGTTATGTCTGTACAAAAACTAATTCCTTTTTTTTTTTTTTTACATGACCATATTCTGACCTAGTTTAACCCCTTACAATAAAATAGGTTGATGTGTTACTGTGCCTTTAAGACTGATAAATGTCAGTGAGCTCATTTCTGATTGGCCGCCATGTGACTTATTCAAAAGTCTTTTTTAACTTGTAACAACAGCAGAAAGGTAGGTAGTGGCTCGTCATCATACTGCTAAAAAGACTGGACGGCCTCAGGTGTTAAATTCCCAGATGAGAGACAAACCCTCTGCTCCGCTGGTGTTAAATGGTAAGACTAATATTGGGTTTTTTTTATGTTTCCATCAGTGTGTTCTGTACTTAAGTTACACAGCCCCCATACACACATATACATATAGGCTTTTAACCCTATACTGAATCTCTAATGAAAGATAATCTTCTTAATTGCCAAAGCTAGGACATCTCGGAGGCAGCCTGAGCACCGGGGTCGCCAGGGGCATGGTGGAGGTCGCCCAGAGGGCCATGGCAACTCTCGCCCAGGAAGCATGAGAGAGCTGCAGCCTGATGGGAGAAGCAGTAAACCCCACAGTACCCAACACACGCCACCCAATACACCTACCAGAAAACCCAACGTGCCCTCTGAAAGGTAGGACAGAAACAGACAGAATATGGGAAAGGAGCAGTGCTGGTCACACTAATCTTTAACCCTATAAACTATGCTTATTATTCAGTAATTAATGTTAGATCTTTTTATTCAGTAGCTGTTATGAAGTATTCAGCAGCTACTGTGAAACGCATATACAAGTTTGAGTGAGGAATTTAAATGTGGACCCACATACAGGTTTTGGGTTTAATATGAGTCAGATTCAGTCGGTAGTTGAAAGGGTAAACAGGACAAGGATAGATACCAACCCAATAGCTCTGTGCTATAATGGACTTGTGTATAAATGTGGTTAGCCTGAAATGGAGCAATGGAGGTGGAAGTGAGGCTGCTTGAAATAGTAACACAGTCAATGTGCTTCTTTCATTTTTATAAACTCTGAGCATGCTGCTGCCTGTATGAGAAATAATGATGCCCCAATGTCCCAAATCCAAAGCTCAGGGTCATTCCTTATCCTTTTTCAGATCAGACAAAAGGATGACCATGCCATCGAGATCCCAGAAAGAAGTGCGTGCACACCTGTCTAGAAACACTCAGCAGAGCAAAGGTGAGTGAGTTACTGCATTGACTTAGGCCTTGATTGAATTCAGATTCATAGAAGGTTTAAATCAGGCTTCCTTCTCCACAAGAAGCCCCATTTAAAGGCTGTTTTGCCATTTATTGGCATGGGATTCTCATTAGGGCATGAAAAGAGCACAGTGATCTTCTGCCCAAGGCTAATTCAATTAATTGTCTAAGCTTCCACAGTTATACAGAGAGCTATACAAGCAAGACCTGCCCAGTGAAGCCTTGAAAGATCTGGAGCAATGGACACATATTTGCACAGTGAGTTTAGCTATAGATTGATCTACAGTAATCACACTTACATTAGACATTAGACATAGATTTATACTTTTTGCAGCAGTTTTCTTTAACAAAACTTTAGTTATTCTGTTCACATGCAGAGTGTAGATCATTGTAGATCATTTTTGGAATCATGTTTGTGTGCATGTATATGCTGAACAATCCAGTGACTCTTCTATTCCACATATAGCTTTATGAATAATAATTTTTAACTCTGTGATATGTTTTTGTCCAATGTGCAGGTTGAGAAACCATGCAGTAACAAACCTAAGGAGCTACTGTTGTATCCAGCTAAAGACATTAGCCAAACCAATATCCTAGCTAGCCCTGCCAGGTCTCCTAGTGCAAACAGGCAGTCTCCATCGTCCAAGAAGCTCTCCAGACAGCCACATGAAGAATCCAAGACACCTCCAGCATCCCCCACAGTTTTATCTGCAGAACTCAAGCAACAGCTACGAGAGATGCTTTTGAAATACAGCAATGGTTTATGGGCTCATGCCCTTCCTAAACTCTACCTGGATATCTATAAGACTAAGCTGCCTGAGTGGGTACTTGACAACCTGCCCCTGCTGTCAGACATATGCACCATTGACTACCCCATGCCAAACAACCCCAAAAAGGCAATCCTTTATGTGAAGGCAGCAGTGGATGAGAACTGCAACCAAGGAGATATGACCGATGTGAAGGCAAGAGAGGATGAAGGGAGGCATCTCAGTTCACAGGCTGTACCATCTCTGCTTATTCCCAGGGAAGAGTAGTTAGTTGTGGAAGCAAGCAGCACCAACAATGTTGTACTTCTACAACCCCAAATTAGAAGAAAATGGGACATTATTGGAAAAGCAAAAAAGAAAAAAAGAAAACTGTGATTTCCAAATTTACTTGTATTTCATTGCAGACAATATGAACACAAAATATCTCATGTTCAGAAGTTCTCTGATGATACAGCCATCGTTGGACATGTATCAGAGAGGGATGATCTGGAGTACAGGGAGGTCATCACCAACTTTGTTGACTGGTGTGAGAGGAACCACCTCCAGATCAACACAAGGAAGATGAAGGAGATGGTGACTGACTTCCGCAGGAAGGTGACACAGCCCTTTCCGGTGAACATTCAGGGTTTGGACATCGAGGTGGTGGAGTCTGATGTTGGCGAGTTTTGATGTGTCTTCAAGGAGAGGTCTGAATTACACCGTTTACAGAGAGAGAGAGGTGTCCATCTAGAAACAAAGTGTCCCCCAAAGATTCAGAGAAAAGCAAAGTAAGACAAAGTGAGCGAGGGAGTGAGAGCGAGAGCGAGTGAGTGAGAGAGAGAGCGAAAGAAAAAAAAAGGGAAGGGAAGCAGGCAGATTCACAGGCCTCAGAGCAAGTCTGAACCTCTGAATGAATCTCTTTGCTCA
>JBBPDA010000347.1:0-17629 GCA_037974385.1 Arnoldichthys spilopterus | reverse complement strand
AAATTGATGCCACATTGAGAAAGGTTGTCTTTTGGTATTGGCCCCAATATAAGGCACACCTGTACACAATGAGACCAAGAAACAAACACCGTATGTATGACATCCACTAAGTCTCTGACAATATCCCTAACTTATTGTGGGTAGTGTATATATATATAATGTTACTTCTAAAGCATGAGTAGACCAGTAAATCAGTGTAATGATCAATTCTTTATTGCAGTGAGCTATTTTGAGGGATGATTGAATTGAACAATCTCTTCACTAATTATTATGTTGTACCAGACTCAGGCAAGCACTTCTGGGCATGATGTGACATACTTCATGTAACTTCATAATCAGGTTATCAAGATTTGGGCATTAAGATATTTCAGGATATTGGGATAATTGTTTATAGAAAAAAAATATTGAATTTAATTTTCTAGTAATGTGAGTTTAGATGGGACAATGTGCAGTACTGCTTAAAAGTCTGAGAACACCAGTTTTTATTTAAAGTGAGGCAGTTTTGTTAGTACATAACCTTAAATGGTAAACTGCTAAATATTTAAAAAAGTCACAAAAACAAACAATTGTTTTTCAGGAAAGAAGGACCTGGGTTATTCAGTTTTCCTGAAGCATCAGAAATAAATAAAGTCCTAAAAGTTGCAAAAACTGCAAAGACTTTCTAGATGTGCCCCAATTTCTGCTGCTTTACTTTCACCACCTTCTGTCCAGTTTATCCTAAACCAGCTGGATGGAGTTTAAGTTTAAGTTGTTTATGAAATCTATATAATAACTATTTTTTTTTTATTTATGATGTGTTTATTTATTTAAAACACTTACCTTGTACCTTTAAATGTTATTCACCGTAATAGAACTGCTTAAATTAGCAATAAAAACTGGAAAATTGGCTAAAACATTATGTTTCAAAGCTGTAGTCAAGACCACCTTTGTCCAAGGCAAGTCCACAACCAGTGAACTTTTGAAGATCAAGAGTTCAAATAAGAGAGACAAAGCTAATACTGAAAGAGAAAGAATGTCCTTTAAAACAACTTACTAACCTGTTTAGAATTTTAGTGTGATTTTAGAGTGAATTTAAACCCCCCCTGATAACAAAAGCACAAATTGTGTGGACAGTACCATAACCATGTGTCAAGCATCAATAAATAAAGCCTATTCTTTCCATCTGCAAGGAAACAGAACTGCTTAACCACTGAGGAGGAACATGCAAAATGTGACTGTAATGGATTTTTGTTCTGCTGAAGAAGAATGTGGTCACTGGAGAATTGTGATCAATGCTCTCAGTGTAAGAGTAAATCCAGCATTACATGGGATTTAAAAAAAGCCAGTTATTCACAGTGCAACATGAACATAAGACTGAAGGTCTTCAGAACAGCCTAGGATTGTAATCCTGTTCTGAGCAGCAAGTGGAGTATAAATTACTTACAGAAATGTTCCTCAGGGTCTTTGGATTTGAATGAACTATAGCCAAGCTGTCTCACGTATTATAAAACACTGCAAGTATTGTAAACATCTTGAATTACTCACAGGGAATTAGACTGTTATGGTACAGTCACAGCCTTTGATAGAAACAGTTTCATGTCTTATTGTCTGCCACTGCCACAAAGTAGTCAAGACTGTGGTTATTAAGTGGGTACATTGTGTTCTATGGGTGTAAATCTGTAAATCCCTGACTTCACAATGATTCAACACTGTTATAGTTCTTTGGGAAATATTTCACCAGAATTTGATTCAACTTCATTATTTTGTTACATTTCAGAATTTTCTTTAATATTTATATACATTTTTAAATATAATTTTATTATATTTGATTATTACCAATTCAGACATTACAAAATCGATGCAGCTGAATGGTTAAAGTGTTGCATTTTTACACCCCTAGTATCTACTCATCATGACTGACCCAGGAATAACTAACCTGGGGGTTTAGGAAGATCTCACAAAGTCAAGTCAAGTTTATTTCTATAGCGCTTTTCACAACTGACGTTGTCAAAAAAGCTGCTTTACAGAAACCGGGTCCGAGCCCCCAAAGATCAAGCCAAAGGCAACAGAGGCAAGGAAAACTCCCTAGCTGTATAATAATAGTCCTCAGTGTAAATGGGCAGCAGCAGTTCCTTGTGTACAGGTGCTGTGATGACTTGGTTCTTTGGCAGATAGGGCTGTTCTTGTGGGCTCCTCAGCAGAATTGAATGGATTAAAAGCCACAGGAACTTCAACAAAGAATCAGCTCTAATTGCTAATGACATTTTTTTGCAGTTTTATTTATTTAGTATGTTTCAATTCACCTAGTGCAACCAGGTGGGCCATGACATGCACAGTGCAGTCTGAGTGCAGTCTGATCAAATGTGAAGGTAGCTGATAGTTGCTAGCCGAATATGAGTTTTTCACTTCCATCTGAAACATACTAACCCTTCCTCAACTTGTACTGCATTGCTGCAACCAAGTGTGGTACCCTGCAATGTGCATATAATGGTTTTTGGGGTAATCTTCTATAGTTGGTCATGACCTCTTTACAGTAAAAAGACTTTTTCTTATAGATAACAGGTCGTGATTCAATATGCATCACAAAAAATGGATCATATGCCTCAAGGAAGGATTGCGATTCACTTTTTATTCAGCATGTGGCAACTTTGTATTCAGCATTTCAAGTTACTTCTAGTTATCACAGCTATAAATTACATAAAATTGAGTGCTTTTTTCCCAAAACAAGATCTGAATATAAAACCCAAATTTCAAAGTCAAAGATGAGCTTGAAGGGGAGAGAAAGAGCGATGAGTCGGTCACAGGGGAGAGCTCAACCAACCAGAAAATGAGTGTACACCAGAGGCTACTGCCATGTTGAAGTCATCTTAAAAATTATGGGAATTATGTGCTTCCGACTGGGAAAACGAATGAAGTGACACTGCATGAACAGACTTCACAGTTGGATGTGTGTAATTCTAATGATTCTGAGATGACTTGAGCACAGCCTAAAGAAAGACAATGGTCCAGACTCATTAAAGCAAGAGCACCAGGGTAAAATCAGTTTTTGCCTTTTATGTCCTAATGAATCACTGTATGGTAAGACATGATCCTAAAGCATCCACCATAAAAGAATCTTATTTCGAATCGTTTATGAAGTTGTTCTTAAGATGGAAAATCGAAAGAGCACCAACTATCTAGAAATCCATTGCTTCTTTCCATGAGTCTTTAATCAGATTAAAATGTTTGTCTGTTCCAGAAGAAGGGATTCTGTACTTGGCTCTTCAGTGGGATTATGCATTGTTTTTCTAGTCCTCCACAATACATGGGAGATGCTGCTACTTACACACTAGAGTTTAAAAGTCTTGAATCATTGTTCACGATTAATATAATTTTTTTACTTATAAAATCTGTTTTTTACAGATATGCTTATAAAACACTTCTAAAATTTTATTTATTTTATTTAATTAATTTATTTATTCATTTAGGTTTCAATCTGGTTGTAGAAAGTAATAAATCATAACTTTTTATTATTATTATTACTATAACCAGACCATTACACTTTATTAACTCAGCACATTTACTAATTTTTCACAACTTGTTCCCAAAAAACTTTAATTAGGAATGATCTGGTGTCTAGGCTATAACATTTCAATCTACCATCATATTATTATATATGACAAGTGATTCCATATTATTGTTATTATTAATGTGTGAATGTTTGTCTGTGTGTCTGGACAGGTTTCCAGAATGGCACACAGGGCAGAGTGTTTTTCCACCTTTCATCCTGTGAGCACTGAGATTGGATCCAGAACCCCCTGCAACCCTCGATGGGGTAAGCAGCTCAGAAAATAAATGAATAATTGTACTACTTCTGTATTATTATTATTATTATTATTATTATTATTATTATTATTATTATTGTTATTGTTGTTGTTGTTGTTGTTGTTATTGTTATTATTATTATATATATTTTATGTTGTTATTATAATAAATTAATTCTCAGTGTCATACATTTTAGTCATTATTAATCATACTGCTCTGTTCATCACTGAAAAATGTCTGTGATACAGTGGGTTACATATCAGTTAAAGCAAGAATTCCAAACCTTTTAACACCTGACATCTGAGAATGTGCTGGGTTGCACTGCCCACGTTGTCTATGAGCCTTGTTTTTTTCCAAACAAATCCAAAATCCTTATTATGGCCCTGATCATGACAACCTAAGCTTCAGACATTTTTATGACAATGAGATGAGTCAATTCCATGATAATAATGAGGGATTCTGGAGTTCACAGAAAGCAGGTCTGAATCATGTATGATGTTAAATAACAACAATAGAGATATGGGATATATGGACATAATCTTAAGAAATAATCCTTAAGAAAAGTGTGCACCAGAGCAGGTGGAGGAAGGAGGAACCATTGTTGTGTTGGAGAAAGATGGTATATGTTTAACATCAGAAACATACTTCATATTGGTTAGAGGGGACAAGACATCTCTGAGGTCCTGTCTCTGGATATAAGTGCAACATCCTGTATCGTGAGTTTTTGTTTAACTGGTTATGTGAGGTTGACGCGATGTTAAAGCGATATGCCATTTCATGCATTATGATTTTCAAATAGATTACTCTTCAGCACATCTCAACCATGTTGGAAAGTTTGCATCACAATTTTACTAGCTTTTACAGATAGATGTTATTCAGTCAAAACACAAACAAAAGACAACACACCACACCTCACTCAGAAATAGCTTGATAATTTTTTTACATTTTTTTAAAATAGATGCATTCTTTAATGAATGTGATTATATTTGATCATTACTGATTCAGAAATTAAACTGATGCAGCTGAATTGCTACCTTTGAAGTGTTTATTTCATTTCACATATTAGATTAATTAATTCTGCATTTTAAATGGTGATGGAAAAATGCAGTGAATCCTGAAGGAGATATAACGAGCATCAGAATGTGTTTGTCCACGTAACCTAGAGCTCTGTCTCCATCTAGTGTCTTGTTTGTTTAGTTGAATGGTTTTCAGATCATATTAATCTTAAAAAATAGCCACCTTTTCCCCTTAAATATCACTGACTTTAAACCACAGTATTGAGAGGGAGGTTGACCGTTGTTTGCTGAATTGTGTGAAATGTGTTGCAGTAATCGTTAGTTTGTAACACCCTCAGTTATGCCAGGAAATGTGTAAACCACAAACGGCTTCAGTGTTTTATGAAACGCTGGCTGTCTGTCTAGCTTGGCTTGGTTACTTTCATTGTGATTGCTTTGGAGAACAATTTTACAGGAAAAACATCAAGGTCAATTATTAATATTAACTAAACATTTTGAACCAGTTTTACATAGATTACTTGTAATTCCCTGCTTGGATAACATCACATTGACATTTACAGTGTTTCTCAATTTCTTTGGCTTTCCTAAAAAAAATTTTATATTAATCAATTAAACCAGCAATCTATTTCTCTTGTAAAAAGTCATAACACACTCAGTTTAATTGTGAAGTGTGAAATCTTTTCAACATTTGCCTTAAAATTAAAAAATCAACTAATGTATTCTTCACTTGAATAAAATTCTCATTAATGTTGCTTATGCCAGGACTTTCAAAATGCTAATGTACTAATAATGTGACAGTTTTCAATGTATTTTATCTTGATTATCAAGGAGGGCACTACTCTTCACACACCCACAGTTAAAATGAGGCAGTGGGGTGGAGGCATTTAGCACCAGACCTATGGATTACACTGCCAGTAGCAATTAGGGAAGATCAATCACTTCCATGTTTTTTTACCCTAACTTTTTTAGATGTCTTTGTCTTTGTTCTCTTTAACTTTTATTTCTTATACTTCATCATGTCATTCATTCTGGTTTGACCAAAGCTTTTCCTCCACGTCCCATCTAATGAATTGCCTGACAGTACAAATTGCGAAAATACATTTTGCCTGACACAACCACATACAGCATTCATTACTTACAACAATTGTTTTGGAGGAAAGGGGAGTAGAAGGGGATATACTAGATACTTTGGTAAATCATTCCCGTCTATCTCCCCACCAATCTTAGGAATTATATCTTTGTAAAGCATATCTTAGGATGCTAAGTGTTACATGCTGTAGGGCCCAATAATGGGGAGAGAGACAGAAGTAAACTGAACTAAAGTAAATCAATAACCCAATATGAATTAAGTGTGAAATGACAAGTTATGTTTAGCACATTCTTGTAAATTACAAACCCCATTTCCAGAAAATGTGTGATATTTTCCAAAGTTCATCAAAAACAAAAATCTGTAATATGTTGATTGTTTTTCCAAACCAGGGTTTCTTGAATTTTAGGTGCCATTTTCAGTCTTCTGTTGACTGTGTTGCAGCCATCAGATTTTTGTTTTTACTGAATTTTGGAAAATATCCATATCCATATAACCTTTCTGGACGTTAGGTTTGTATGTAAGATCACAAAAGTTGCTTTATTCTGAAAGTAAGCCTTTTAGTTGTGTGGTAAGTCTTTTTCATTGTGTCATTGTCCTTTGCATTTCAACAGCCTTTCAATAAAGAATTATTTTTTTGTGTAGATGGAAAGATAAATAAACACAAAGATGTGTAAGCACCTATAAAGTGAAAATCAATGCAAACTGACTTTGTAATTTTTAACTAATAGGAGTGAAGACTCCTGGTCATTTAGGAAATTAATTATATTAAATTGTAACATTACAATAGTAGAAAAAACAGTGATCACATGCAGTGGTGCGTAAAGGTTTGCCAATTGATCCAATATATCTTTGAGTGGCAAAAGTATGTCACCCTCTGGGATTAGCGGGTAGTTTTAAGATGAAACCTTAGTCATTTGTTTACAATCAATTTGATGATGATCAGACATGACTGATTTGTTTAAAAAAAGTCTGATTTTCAAAAAACATTTTTGGAAGTGTATCATGGCATGAAGAAAGGGGATTTCTGAGAAAAAAAAGAGTTGCTGATGCTTATCAGGCTAGAAAAGGATACATATCCACCTTTAAAGAGTTTGAACTCCACCAGGACACAGTCAGACAGATATTTCAAGACCATTATTACCCTCCCCAAAAGTGCTTTACCAACAAAGGCCACTCCAAGAACAAGGTGCGTAATCGTCTACAAGGTCACAAAGGAAGACACAGTCACTTCTAAGTTACCAAAGGCCTCTCTCGTGTTGACACTACAGATAGAGCCACTTAAAATTTTTTAATTTTAATGTTCATGACTCCACTGAACAATAACAATTTCCATGGCTAGGTTGCATAAATAATGCCTTTGCTTTTCAAAACGAACATTTCTGCCCATCTACATGTTTGTACGTGTCATATTGTCAAGCCAGAAGACTTCTGAAAAATGTTTTTTTTTGGATGGATGAGACCAAAGTTTACATTTTTGTATAGATAAAAAGTGAGAAAGGGGAACACTGCATCCCAGCATGAGAACAGAAACATGGTGATAGTATAATCTAAAATATGGTGGTAATAAGATCATTAGGCCTGTTTTGTTGCATCTGGGTCAGAACTAAATATCTAAGTGCACACGTTGTTCTGCCAAAGAAAGGTTAAAACAGAATAATCTTTTGGACTGGCCCAGTCCTCACCTTTACCTTACTAATGTTGTGGAAAGATTTGTATCGAGCAGTTCATGTGAGGAAACCCACCACCATACCAGAGTTAAAATGGTTCTAAATGGACAAATGGGCTAGAATACAAGCTAATGTGCAAGACTGATCCACGGTTTAGAAATGTTACTGCTGCACAAGGGGTTTTTGCCTGGCAGTATAAAAAAAAATATTTAAAGCCAAAATCCTTTTAAATTACTCTGTTAAACATACATTATCAGTGTACTGTTGCAATCCAGGTATGTGATGTGCTGTAAATTTCACTTTGTGAATTTTCATTTAACTTTTATTTATTTTGAGATATTTCACAGCTTCAAAGTTAAAGAACTTCATGTTTGATTTAGAGTGAATTATATTTTCACTAATAATAATTTCCACACATGCTGGCCCTCTAAATGTATAACCAAATAATGTAAACGCCTTAGCATTTTAATTAGCTTCAGTTAAAATGACAGTTGATGGAGTTTCTACATCGTAACCTTTTTTACTTTTGTAGCAAGGCTTTCCTTCCTCTTTAAGAAAGTATTATTATAACCAGTTGTATTGCTACACCAACAACACATCTGCAGTGCAAACTTAAAGATGTAATTTATATAATTTACACAAATGTCTAATTGGGGTTGAATACAATGGTTTTAAAATAAAAATTTAAGTCCCTTTTCAGTAGCGAACATTATATTTCTTTCTATATACACTCTTTCATTTCTGTGTACTCTTTGTCTCAGTGTTTCCCAGCATTGGACCTTTAGGCACAAAGCCCTGAAGCTTAGTTAGGGATTGGTTGGATCAGGTGTGATGGGAGCAGTAAAACACAAACACAAAATCTTGTATCACAAAAATGGTATCTTTCCAGGAGAAATGAAAATATACTTTTAATTTTTCATCTAAGCTAATGTAAAAACATGTTTTTCCGTCCATGTCTACTAGCCCATTCATTACGAATGTTCACACAATATGAGGGTCAGCTATGATCTTCAAGTTATGCCATAAACAAAAGAAATATCAAAAATAAAATACATGGATGAATATTACAATGGACATTTGTAACATAGAGAACAAAACATTTATCATTCATGAACTTGCTGCTTTACATTGGTTAAAATCTAAAGCCTCATATGCCTGATTTAATTAAATGTTTAAGTTTATTTTTCTTTTTTTCTATAAGTGTATAATCTTATATTTCAACCTTTTACTTTAGTCCACAAAGAGTAACTTGTTGGCAGAACAACAATGCCAGAATTATGAACACTAATCTGATTTGAGTGGACTGCACCTGCTACTGAAGGAACTCAGGACATGTTTTGGTTTTTTGTGATGTCCTGTATGAACACTCCTGAAAGAAATTTGATAAAGCAGTCACTTCTAGATATATTTATCACTGTTCCACAATTAATTTTTTGGATATAATGGTGATTGTCAAAAAGCCTTAGAAATGGCAGTGTAACCCTTCACAGACTGACATATCTCAATAACATTATTTCTCATCTCGACTGGAATTTCATTTGATTGCAGCGCATTTGCTGTTTGTTCAGACCTTCTCATTGCTGGAAGGGTTCTATTTAAGTGCTGCTTTAATTAAACAGGGCTGGCAGTAACTAGGCCTAGGCATTTCTAGCTTATGTGATTCCAATTAACCAGTAAATTTGTTAATTGTTTGACGACGCATTTAGGAATCATTTGCTGTTTCACACAGTACAGGTTGGTGTTGCAACTTTTTAAAAATGAAATAAATGAAAAGGGTCATTTTAAAAAGTCTATTTTGTTTACTCAGGTTGTCTTTGTCTTGAGTTGCATGTTTTTTTGAAGATCTGAAGTTAGGGATTGATGTAATGAATGTGATGAATATTCAAAAGAGAAGAAATCAAGAGATGGCAAATACTTTACAAGGCACTGTATGTTGTATAAAATTATATGGAGAAGAAAATATTTTTTCCTTCATTTATTCAGCAAAAAGTTGTCTAGATGTCCGGCCCGGGCACCACTGAGGTACCCTTGAGCAAGGACTGTCCCGCTACACTGCCCCCTGCTCCATGTTTGCACATGTGCTGGGTTTCACATGGTTTAAATAAAACAGGTTCTATGTGCAGGAGGTTCTAATTGATGACACCTAATCTGAAACATCTGATTATAATTTTATATACTTTAAGGTGTGATAAATGTGTACTTACTTTTTTCGTTTAACTGATCTGTTTTTTGTTTATTATTAAAGTAAGAAAATGACAAAATCTCTGGTGTATGTGTCATTATTGAGAATATCTGTCGGCACTGTGTTAAAGAAACTGAAACACTTGCTGTTGAAATATGTTGAAAAAAATCAGTTTCCATGGAATTTGCTTATTTTTCCTCATGACTGTATTTTCTGTGCCAGTTTTGTTACTTTTCATGTCATGTAACTCAACCAAATGTAATCCTTTCACAAAGTCATTGAGGAATATTTGGGAAAATGTTGAAACTCTTCCTTCATGAGAAAGTATAGTTGAGCTTCCAGGAAAGTTTTCTTGTCCAAGATGTGTGGGAAAATTATGCAATTCATATAAGAAATTCACTTTGCTAGAAGCACTCAGCTATGACAGTCATAATCTCTTATGATAACTGTCTAGTAGCATCATGTTACCTGTGCTAGGACTAAGCAGCACAGTTTATACTGATAAGACCTCTTAGATCTTTTGCATTGCATGTTAAGGCCTGTTTGTCTTCTTTTTTTGACACTTTTGAATGCACATGTTTGTGTGGGATGGTATTGAAGAGTTAGGGGTTATATTCAATTTTGTAAAATATAATTATCATTATAAGTTTATGATTTTAATTAGGAATATCTGTCTTTGCACAGACACGAGACAGGGGAGCACATGGAAAATCAAAACAAAACACGGACAGGACCATGTGGGACGCGACAGTCACAGACAGGAAAAAGTACAGCTGAGGTTATACAATGATAACATGTTCTAGTCAGTAAAACTGCAGTGGCACTGGTACTGTATTATAATGCCTTACATGATATATTGAAAGAATTGTATTTTGGCTATATTAAGTATTTTAGTTACCCAAACTCACTGTGCTCCATTTAAAAAAATATATATATATTTTTAGCTTTGTTAACTCCTCCCTTTCTATTTCCAGTTTTAAGTGTAATGTGGGTTTATGAATATCTCAAACTTGGCACTTACAACTACAACATATACTACACACTCAAAAACTAGTTGGAATTACTATTAAGTGTGCATTTGGGACAAACCTTAACAGAAGAGTCATTTTGAATGCAAAGGTAAATTAGCTGGCAGACGTACATGTTTTTGATAAAATATGTTTGAAATAAAATGCTTTAGAAACTAAAATCAGTTTGTGAGTCATAATTATGACTTTCTTTCTCATAATTACGACTTAATGTCTCATAATTATGACTTAATGTCTCATAATTATGACTTTCTTTCTCATAATTACAACTTAGTATCCCATAATTATGACTTTCTTTCTTATAATTACGAATTTATTTAAATATTTTAAGTTATTACTCGTTCTTAAGTTATGCTTATGCATTTCGATTTAAAAGTATTTAATTAATAATTAGTTTACTACTAGTGGTAAACTACACAGGCTTGTACAAACAACGCTTACCTCCTGCCAATCGTAGCGCAGGGGGCGGGGCTTCCTGGAAAGCGTTAGGGCATCGACGTGTGCGGTGGTGAGTGTTTTGGGGGAGTTGGAAGAGAGAGTAAGAGGTGGAAGTCCGGCGAGAGAGATTGAGCGAGCAAGAGAGAGAGAGTAAAAGGAGAGATTGTGTTCTGCAAGACATGGCTCCGTGGCTTCTCGCTGCGGGCTTTCTCGTCGCTGGATTTTCCCTCTTACTGCTTAAGGTGTGCGGGCTGCCGAGGAGGCGGTAAGTTAGACGGGCTGCAGTAAAGGAGTGCGAGGCAGAATTCCAGCGCTGTGTGTAGGAACCTGTAATAACTCAGGGTCACCAAACGCTCTATTACTTTTGTATGAAGAACCTCAGCGTGCTCTTTTTTAAGTGTCCGACAACATTGACTTAGTTTGGATAGTCTAGTGTTATCCGATTACCCGAGTGCCATTGTTCTCCAGCAGCTTCAGTGGCTCGAGTTAACAGCTGATTGTTATAGAGGCGAGGAAGGCGTGTAACGTTTTGGTCAATGTACACATGTGGTGTCTTCTGTTAATAGTTAGTGAAGGAAACCTCACATACAATTAAGTCTTCCTTAGATAGTCGTGGAGAGGAGCAAAACAGAAGGGAATTTTTCCCCGACCTCAAATTCTCCAAGCACATCTGGATAGCTAGTACCAAATGTCTCAGTCAGTCAAGGTGAGTCTTCTTGCTCTGAGACATGTTCATGTCTGCCTTGGAGAAACTGTTGTATATGGGTCTTTAAAAGAGTTCCACTACTGTTAAAGAGCAATTATTGAGTGCATTGTAGAGCTTTTCAGAATCATATATTATGATATTTATTGTTATCACAAATTCTCAGCATATTGTAAATAATAATAACTGACCAACCATGTTTCATTAGCACACTTAGTTCGGTTTTAGTGGATTTTGTGCATCATAACAAACATAATTTATGCTCATAATTTTTGCTTTTTAAGGGGCTACTCTCCCTTTGTTTGTTTGCCTTGTTCATGTGCCTCATTTATAAAGTTGCCAAGGCTGGAAATGTTAACAACTTCATGGCAAAATACAAGGTTAATCTAAATATTGTGTATTGTGAACATTTCTTTATTTCATATTATTTTTGATATTATATGTTTGCTATTTAACACCACTAGATCAAAAGTATTCAAACTAGTAAAATAGTTTAAAATAGTTCAAAGTATATTAAAAAGGTTTAAAGAACCTGTTTTTGATTCTATATACAGGGTTTCAGCAGTCTGAGTGCTGAGTCTTAAAAAGTCTTAAAATGTCTAAAATTAAAGAAAATTGAATTTAAGGCCTTAAAAAGGCCTTAAGAACTTTAGGTTTTTATGCACTAGGTCTTAAATAGCTTACATTTTGGTCTTAAATATCTGTTTTTAATGCTATTTCTATCATTTTTGCAGAGGGCAGTGGTGGCCTAGTGGTTAGGACCTTGCAGAAGGTTGTAGTTTGTCATGTTCACAAGGGTGTTTCTAACCATTAGGCCACTACTGCCCACCAGTGTGAATAAATGTGCTTATTTTGTTAGTAATTCTATGACTCTGATTTTCTTTTATGTTCTTTCTACTTTTTTTACCAGTGTGGACAAAAAAAACGGTCTTAAATTATATTTTATAATGGTCTTAAAAAGGTCTTAAAAAGTCTTACATTTGCAGAAACCCTGTATATAGAACCCTTTTTGCTAAGAGTGTAGTATGAAAAAATTATTCCGCTTTGGCAGTGTGTTCACAGCCTATTCAAAGAAATTCAAGAAAAACACCAGAGCCATACAATGACTTCCCTAGATTGATAATATTAATATATTCCCAATATTAATAATTCTTTTAATAACACACTGTTTACTGTTTAGCATGCCTGAGTGTTGAGTGTTAGACATCTTCAGTGTTAGAAATGCATCTTCTGTGTGATCAGTAAAACAAATCTGGAAACTGTACCCTATAAGTAAGTAAATGATTCTTAGACTTCTAATACAAGATGTGTGTGTATGTGTGTCTGCAGGCAGCCAGGAGAGCCTCAGCTAGTAAAAGGCTGGTTGCCCTTCTTTGGTGTTATGTTGGACTATGCTCGAAATCCACTAAACTTCCTGCGTGCAACCCAGCAAAAACATGGAGACATCTTCACATGTGAAATTGCAGGGAAGTACCTCACCTTTGTCATGGACCCCTTCTCTTTTTCGGCAGTGATGCGCCAAGGCAGAAACCTTGACTTTCAAAAATTTGCCATGGGCTTCTCGCATCGGGTAAGGACACAAAAGGTTTAAAAGAGTGTAAATGAACAGTGCTATGTGCCACCCTTTAGAACATTTTCTCTGAAAGTTAATGATCACCTAAACTCGTTTCTCTCTTAAACCCTCTCAACCTTCACCCAAAAACGTGTCTTACCAGTGGGATCAAAGTCAATATACCCCCCTCTTTTTCTCCTTCTGTCTATTTCTCCTTCTCTTTCTCTCTCTCTTTCTCTTTCTTTCTCTCTCTCTCTCTCTCTTTCTCTTTCTTTCTCTCTCTCTCTCTCTCTCTGCTGTATGAGCATAGAGTTAGCACAGGAAGTTCTTAGTTACAATTGAAGGAAATACTCTATGTAACTTAAAATTTGATAGATGCTTACAGAGAATAGCAGTGGGAAACATGCCACACATATCACATGGTACTGATATTTTCATGATATTTGATATGTATTTTGATCATTGTTCTGAGATTTTATAAGTTGCAACAGAAATAAGATTCATGGGTTGATAAATCAATGTTCTATGTTTTTTTATTTAACTCAATCCAACTGATCAAAATGCACTGTAATATAATTGTCAAATCTAATAACTGGAAAATTATTAGGCATCTTAAATAACTGCAATCAGCTCAAATTATTGTGCTATTATAGAATTATTTTGTTGGCCTTAGTCCTGTAGTTTTATATTACTCTATTATATACTGATGTTGGCGAGTGTTGACGTGTCTTCAAGGAGAGGTCAGAATTATACCGTAAAGTATTTAAAAAAGTTTTATTTATAGAGAGAGATGTCTCATCTGGAGATAGGGTCCCCCAAAAAGATTTAGGACATCCCACAGACACAGATAGCAGAGAAAGCAGGCAGGGTCAAAGGGCCTCGGAGCACTGAAGTCCCCCTGACTCTACACTGACAAAAAATCACAAAAGACTGACATTTATAGCAGGTATCAAAAAACTGTACGTGTCCTTTCGGATGGAACCAGTTTTAGCCAGTTGTGACCTCAGTAGCCAAAAGTGTGGGTTCTGACGGAAGTGTCCTTGATAGGAGATTAACGTAGAAATAAACCAATGTTATGAGCATTGAGTTAATCGCTGTACGTGTATGTGTAAGAGTTTAAGGGACCTTGGGCCTGGAGTGTCCGAATTCTGGCTGAATACAACAATACTTAATTTATTCCAATTTTAGTCATGTTACATTTCACCTATTAGCTAGGTTTCACCCTGTCACACAACGCTGCCGAGATGGGAGGCTTACTTTCTAGCACATGCTTCCTCTAACACAATTGCGGCACCAATTGCACTGGACAGCTCATCATGCTGGCAGGAGAACACATAGCCGCTACTTCTGTTTCATTATTATGCACCTCAATGATTAGCATTACACTGAATGATGGCGGAGATGGAGGGTCATCCTACCCACCCAGAGAGAGTAAAGTAGCTAAACTGTAAACTGTAGCATCAGTGTAAATGATCACAATAATGATACCATTGTTGCTCACTTTTGTTTGTGACTCTGATCACCTGACTAATATAACTGATTTAACTCAAATTCAAAGTTTCTATTGTTTTGCTTTCCTATTCACCAACTCTGACCCCTCTTGTGCAGGTATTTGGTCATGCTGATTTCACATGTCCGCAGTACAACGATGGCTACAAACAGGTCCACTCCATCTTCAGGCAAACCCTACAAGGCCCACCGCTTCATCAACTATCTGAGGCCATGCTTGACAATCTTCAGACAGTTTTAGGACGATGCTTACCCAGTGAGCACAGTTGGAAGGAGGAAGGACTCCAGTGTTTCACCAACCGAATAATGTTTGAGGCTGGGTTCCTCACACTGTTCGGCAAAAAGAATGGAGATTTGCTTGCAGATGGCAAAGGAGCTGTTGGGACATGCATGCAGAAGGTGGAGCAAGACTTTTTAGTATTTGACCAGGCATTTCCTATATTGGCAGCAGGCATGCCCATCAAGCTGTGTGTGCGTACACTGCAGGCGAGGGAGGCATTAGTAGAGAAACTGCTACATGATAAGCTTCATCACAGAATGTGCATATCTGACCTGATTCAACGTAGGATGGATGAATTTGATAGCATGCAGTTGGATGAAAAGGGGAAGGCACGTACACATGTGTGCATGCTTTGGGCATCACAGGCCAACACACTGCCAGCTGCCTTTTGGAGCCTTTATCACACACTGAGGTAACACTTTTGGTTTTATGTGAGAGTTTGGCATAACTGTAACTACAGCAAAGCCATACCACCCTTTTCCTAAATTGTTCAGCAGTACTTTACACTTAAAGATCTCTTTTCCAAACATGGTTCTTTAGGGATGTGATTTTAAGGTGTTTCTCATTACCCGCATTAGCCTCGTTTCTCCTGTGCCTAGCTAAAGTGGACTTTACCAGACATGATATCAGTAGACTGATTACATTAGGGGTAAGGAGTGCATTGTGTAACTTAGATCAATTTTGCATAACCATTGCTTGTTGGTCATCTCTGTTTGCATGTGGTCTGTCTGTTTAGATGTCCAAAAGCTCTTGCTGCGGCTCGTGCTGAAGTAGAACGGGTTGTGCAGGAGTTGAGCAAGCCACTGAATGACCACGACATGCCAATCAGCCTCTCCAAAGAGCAGCTGGAATCGATGACTGTGCTGGGTAGGTTCTATTATTGACAAATTCTGGAAAATACAAATATTCTGTGTAAAAACATGTGATTAATAAGTGTAATTTTCTTTCAAATCTTTTGTCCTGATAATGGATTTGAAGTGTTAATCACTTTTCATAGGCTGTACAGGGTGGGAAAAAACCTTTTCAGTGTCAGACTTGTATAGTGCACCAAACTAGGTAAAACAACGTTCAGTTCATTTTAATTATATTTTAACAAATGAAAGTAATATATGTACCAGTGCAAAAGTGACATAGATCTGCCCAGACTTATTCTTGCTGATGAAATCACTGTTTGAGGAACTATTGAGCATTTTTTCTTAAAACAAAGATTAGATTTAGTTTCAGCTTGTAACTTCGTTTTTTTCAGCAGTGAAACCCTGCAGAAAGACCTAACATTTACCCTCAAATGCAACATGACTAAAAGGAAGTAAAGAATGACTAAAAAAAACCACAAACCTTTTTTTAAAACATTGCAGTGATCAGGAAGCAATTTAGCTTTGATGTTTTAAGTATTTTCTATCTACCTCTACAGTTTTCTGCAGAAATCCACATTCACCACCAAGTAATGAAATTCATGAACAAGGCAACCTGGCTGCTGACATTGTGTAGGCAGTGATCCAAGAATGCTTGGCATTGACTGCATTCCTAGATCAAGCTGGAAAAGAGTAAACCAAGAGTGGGAAAACATAGGGGGCAGGGAGCTGATAAACAGAATCGGCAGCTCAGATAATAACGCACTTACATGGAAGAACACGTCATCCCAGTCATATCAAAACCTCATAACAGCAAAACTTTGTCATATCAAAACCAGTTTTTTTGTTTTTTTACACCATTTGAAAACACTAGCTGCTCTTTATATTAAATAACATGAAAGTAATGTTTTTCCTCATAAAGAATGTTTTTCTTTCTATTATTAAGTTTTGGTTTTGAAAATGTATTTTACAACAGCGACATTATGAAAAATAGGCTATTAGATTAATCTGGATTTTAGAATGTAACCTGACTAACCCAAGCATTCTGACCACAGGAAAAGCCCCCCTTTAGAGCAGATACATCTGTTGTTGTAATTGTTCACTTCCTTTGTAGAGAGTATTGTAAAGGAAGCACTACGCCTGTCCAGTGCCTCAATGATGATAAGAGTTGCGAATGATGACTTCACTCTCACACTGGACTCTGGGGAGATGGCAGCTATTAGAAAAGGAGACTACATTGCCCTCTATCCCCAGCTCATCCATCTGGACCCTGACATTTACCCCAGCCCTATGGTAATTGCCCCAGACTTTCACACTTAAAGAGCAAATTATCATCCACAGAATTCTTATCAGAACATTTCAGTGTTCGGGGACTCCAAAGTACATCTAAGCCTTATAATTGGGATCACAAGTTTCGATGACTTTGATGTGGTTGAGAGTCATATACATATACATATATATATACACACATGGACAAAATTGTTGGTACCCTTCAGTCAATGAAAGAAAAACTCAAAATGGTCACAAAAA
>JBBPDA010000273.1:0-17637 GCA_037974385.1 Arnoldichthys spilopterus | reverse complement strand
AGAGAGATAAAGAGAGAGAGAGAGAGAGAGAGAGAGAGAGAGAGAGAGAGAGAGAGAGAGAGAGAGAGAGAGAGAGAAAGCGTGAGACTTTTGTCTGGGTAGGCTGGTCATATATAATTGGCTATTAGACAAAACAAAACTGGGAATACATTTTGGCTGGGAAATAGCACAGAGAAAGTGTGCCTGTTATTTTTCACACTGTTTGTGTCCAAATCTGCATGCCTGTTAATAGGGATGGGAACTATGGTTGATGCTGCAGTATCAATTGTAAGCAGTGCAGAAGAGATCCTGTGTAAGTTCTGGTTTTTGGGAACTCTGGCCACAGTATGTGAAAATAACCAGAGCTCTCATAACCTCATCTCTTAATGTCACTACCTCTCACAGGGAACTTTGTTCTGCCTAACTGTGGTTCCACACAGTGACAAACAGGTGATACATGCCTAGCTAAATGCTAGTAGCAAGCAGTTGTGTCTCTACATACCAATAAGCCTTTCAGAGCAAGCTGTAGACCTAGTCACTGAAAAATGTTATACTTGTTAAGAAGTTAAGTTGTTAAATGTTAAGAAGTCGTTCCTGAATTCAGCTTGAAGCTGTGAGTAGTGAAAGTGATTATCTGTCATTATGAACACACTTAACCCATCACATGTGCACACGTGGAGCAATGGGCACCCATCAACAGCACCCAAGGAGCAGTGTTTTCCCCACCCTCTAAAATTCTGAAATTTTATTATGAGAAGGATATGAACAGGTCTTGAAATCAACCTAATCAATAGAAATAATTTAAATGTATTGTTTGTGTTCTTTTTTCAAATGCAAAGTCATGAATGCATTTAGCATGCCCTATAACAGAGCCCTTGTAAAAACTTTTCCACGTTTTCAAAAAGTGAAACACAGATATGTAGTTGAAGTGCCTTCATTATAAAAATCACATAAAGGAGTGCACACCTGATTGGCCAATACATATTCCACCACTGTGATTCCAATGATAACCTATAAATAATTCACTATTGTGTGATTGCTTTGCTTTTGCTTTGATTTATTACTATTATTTTAATTTCTACTCACAAAAATATGTTCCTACACATACTGTTCCTTGCAATAAGTGTGAAAAGTTGCCCAGCCTCATTTTCCCTCATGCTCATTTCATATCACATAAACACAAACATTCTCAGTCTGCAAATAACTCTTTTTAAGTGAATTATTAGGGCTTTATACAATAAAGTAAACAAAGTTTGTAATCAATATACTCACCTTCTTGCAGATACACAACAGCCTGTGAGAAATTCTGCAATGCGTGGTGTGTCCTTCCCAAGCTTCCGTAGGCCAGTGTTTTGGCTACCAGATCATTCATTTGTGCAGCCACACTCAGGTGCTGCTCCTGGAACACCACTGCCCTCTCATGCTTGCCTAGTGACTCATACGTCAGTCCCAGGTTGCCATATGCACGTGCTTGCTGTGAGGGGCTCCCAATCTCTTCTGCGATGTCCAGGTCACGCTGGTGGCACTGCAGTGCCTGGTCCAGATCACCCATGGCCTGGTAGACAACGCCCAGGCCGGAGTTGGCGTCTGCTTCTAGGGACTGGTCAGAGGTATCCTGAGCAATAGCCAGCTGCCGCTCCAGACAGGACAGGGCTTGTTCATGATTTCCCAGCTGGTCATGCAAAGCACCCAACTCCCCATATGCTGCTGCCTTACTTCCGCATCCACCAAGCTCATGAGCAGCGACCAAGCACTTCTCAAAGCACACCAGAGCTTGTTGAAGGTTACCCATTGCTCTAAGGAGAGAACAACTGAGAGTCAGAAAACCTGGGGTGTAGATTAATTATACTTAACCTGTCATTTGAAATATCTTCAGAGGTTTTCTCTGCTTAAAAACCTGCTTTAGCTGGGACTCTTACATGTCCATATTAGGAATAGTACAATGCACAAGAATTATGGAGCTACATAAAAGAAGCACAACACTGCATTTATTATTTTATATTCTGCAATATTTATTGTGTACACACATTCAGAATAGATTTCTCATGAGTAGGTGCTTATTATTGTTTTGATTCATTAGAGAAACAAATAAAAGTGTAAAGTGAAGTACACTGAAGTGCAAAAATATATATCTAGTTATGTTCTCCTGATTGAAATTGTAGTTTGTGACAAAAATATTGGTCACTACAACTATTTGTCATGCACTGTAAGCCAGGATATGTTGAATTTACTCAAAAATTATGTGGAAACCGGTTGCCCTAAAAAAGTTAATGTGTAATGAAAACTTGAGTGAATTTAACTTAAAAGCTTAAGTGACTGACTACACTTGTTATTTTTAAGTTCAATACACTAAATGCAAAGTTTATTATTAACTTATTTTTTGTAGTATCAATTGCTCTGCCCAATCATTCCACTTTATGTTCAATGCAGTAAATTTCAAGCTGATTTAAGTTAAAATAATTTATAATATCAATTGCTTTATACAATCACTCCACTTAATATGCTAAGTTAAAGTGGGAAATATTTTTTACTACTCATTTCTGTTTTATTGCTAATCATTAAACTAGAGCATTTTAATTACAAAAACAAAAATACAATACACATGAAATTCAATAACATGCTTTGCCTTGAAAACCTGCTTTTTTAAAATATTTTTTAAACAGACTTTGTGTCCCTATAAACTAGCATTCTCTCAAATATACAAGTGCCTGGTGACCATTTCTTCTTGAGCATTTTTTCTTGAGACCTGCAACACAATAAAAACAAAGCAAATTAGAAACAAAAATCTTAAAGACATCAGAACACTATATCTATCCTGTAATTTATGTGTATTTCAAAACTTACTTCAAACTCAGTAATTTTAAGGCCATTTGTTTTTATTTTTTTTTTTGTTTTGTTTTTGTTACTGTTAATAAACAGCTCACAGAGTAATAAGGTGGCCAAGTTAGCTCACAGGTGACTAGCAGGTCAAAGTTTCTGTCAAACAGAACATTTTTAGCTGCTTACAAACAGCCCGCAAAGTGATAAGGTGGCTAGGTTAGCTAACTTAAGAAAATACATTGTTGATCAGAGCAGTTATGTAACATAACAAAAAAAGTTACACTACTCACACACAGCCTCTCCAGTAAAAATGAAAACAGTTAAAAGCAACAAGTTTCTACTTCTTACAAATACAACTCACCAAAATTAGTAGACCATGATATAAAAGTCACACCGCTGCCCTCCTCTCAACCCTGCTGGAAGCAGTCCTCATCAGCGGCACCTCATTATTCACCTGGCAGGAGGTTCAATGCGAGGCTGTGTCCACCAACAGCACCCGTTGGTGGTCCCCGTTCACGTGAAAAAAGTAGCTATCAGATAACTAGCAGGTGAAAATTTCCCAAATAACTGATGTTTCCATATCTCGCAAACAGCCTCTTGAGGGAGGAGAATGATGATAAAAGAAAAGGGTGCAAAGAACAGGGTGAAAACGTCTAGTTCTTCTGACTCTGAAGTGGTCAACCAGTGATGCGGGTAAAATAAAGTTAACATCGTGGTTATGTTCACACTCTCATTGTGGATTGAAACAGCCAATCACTAGCTTCAAATTCTGTCTCTATGGAGATGAAGGGTTGTGGTCATAATTAAGCTTCCTATTTTTAAGCAATTAAACTTAAAATTATCCATACATTGAACTGCTATCAGATCCCAGAATATTCTACTACAGAATTGATGCATTATACTTAAATTTGATAGTAATGGAATCAAACTTCCATCATTTATGTTCATTGTAATTGTTTAATTAATTGTTAATTAGATATAAAATCCGGTTTTACAGTGTGGTTCTTAACTGCTTTCTTCTAAAGAGCCTCACGTTAAGGTTTTACTTGTCCATTATTGTTATGTTCAGACTTTTTTGACAAAAGAATGCAGTGTTCAAACTAAGACTTTATACAGTGGCATGCAAAAATTGTGATAAAATACTGCAGTAATAATTACAGAAATGTGTATATTGTACTGTTTATTGTATAGTGTGTGCAGTGTATTGTTTATTGTGGACAGTATATTGTAGATGCATTGTAAAATATATGTTGTGTATTGTATCCGGTCTATACAGTGTTGTATTGCATAGTATATCATACATGGGTCTCAGGGTGTTCGTGACACACCAACCGACCTAGGTTGTTATAGTGAGGTCTACTTACATTCTATACCAACAGACAGAAACAATGTTAACTCTATTTTCTATCTTTTTCTATCATCACAGAGGAGAGCTGCTCCCCATGTGCTCATCCTGATTCATCATGGTCCACCTGCACACTAGCGACTGCTGCGCTTCCATTCAGCCTACTACCACTGGGGCTTCCAGCCAGCTTGTACTGCTGACTAGACCGTTTACTACACTAGTACACAAGAAAATGCTCCACACTCTTTCAATGTACTATCGTTAGGATTTCAGGTGGCTGGTACAGTGCCCTCCACAATTATTGACACCCCTGGTTAAGATGTGTTAAAGCCTTGAAATAAATTCAGTTTTTATAGCAGGAGCATAATCCCAGACTGAACATTGTAGAAAGATCTGACATTTAACTCGAGTAAATAAAAATTTTTTAAAAGTCACTGAGAAATAATCATTTTTAATAAAATTACGTCTGCCACAATTAATGGCACCCCTTACAATTTCTATAAAATAAATGTAATTGAAGCATTTTTGTAATTTCTAATTTAGTTTTTAAAGTTGATTAGAGTAATGCGAACTTTTAATGAGTAAATAAAGACTTCCTGTCAAATACATATGATGCTTTCGACCAGATTGTTCATCAGTGGGGCCTCCTGCTTATCTATCTTCAGACAAGTTTAACTACCACAGCCAGTGTCTGGGTCGACCAGAGGAGAATGGGTTCCCCTTCTGAGCATGGTTTCTTCCTCCTGCTTATGGAGTTCTCCCCTGCCTCCATTGTCTTTTGCTTGCTCATTAGGGGCTCGGACCTGGACCTTGTTAACCTGCTTTGTGACAATGTCAGTTGTGCTATATAATTAAAATGTAATTAAATTGAATGTGCATGCCTATACACTACATACTAGAGAGAGACACCATCTGTCATATTCACATTCCATGTGTGTGCATTTACTTAGCCAATAAAGTTGATTCCAATTCTGATTCTTTTTGCTTTTTCATGACATAATTCTGCCCTATTTCGAACAGGAGTGGTACTTAAGTCTGAGAATAGTATGTCCAATGACTGGACATTACAGTGAAACAGTACCACATCTGTATGAAACAAAACGCAGCCCACCCCCCTCACCCCATTCACACAGAAATAAATTTAGGGGCATCTTGTTTCTAAAGGATAATCAGCTTTGCAATTAGAGTTTCATAAAATCTCAGTCTTAACGACTCTCAGCTCAGCACCGAAGTGGGTGAGGATCTGTTTCCAGCATTATACAAACATATACCAGACTCAGTGTTGTTCACTTCTCCTCTCAAGCACAACTAATATGAATTTTTACCCTTTTTTTCCACTGAGAGGAGCACCAGCCATACAGAAGGAAGAAAGAAGGGAATTAAGAAAAAAATGAATGAGGTGTGTCTGCTTGATATTTTTGTTTCTCCACATTTCTAAACTACACTGTGTCTCAGGCTAGAGAAAGAACATGTGAGTAAAGAAACAGAACAGAAAAAGGTCAATTTACTGTAAATTAACCTGGTTAATTCAGGTTAAGAGATGCATTTGCCAAAGCTTTTTTGCATACATAGAGGACAGCAGGAACATATGGTGCATGTATCATGCCTCAGTAAGCTTACTTAGCAAGGTTACTTCATGCAAGGTGGTTTCAGAATGCAGCCACCAGCAAAATGAACAATGGCAGATTTCCAAAAAGAAAGAAAGAGCTGTGTGAAAGAGGCTGATCTTCACTCTTAACAATTATCTGTCTGATAGGCATTAACCCAGCAGTGAAGCAATTACCTCTCAGTCCCATTTACAAATCTGAGAACATATAACAGAAATAATAAAATAATAAACAAAATAGGCATCTTTTGTTCTAGAATGTACTCTGGACCCACTGTAGGCTGTGACTGACAGAAGAATGGTGGCTAAGCTGTCATCCCTGTTGGACAACATCTCCCACCCTATGCAGGAGACTGACAGCACTGAGGTTATTCAGTGACAGGCTGCTGCACCCAAGGTTTGAGAAGGAGAGATTCAGAAGGTCTTTCCTTCCAGCTGCGGTCAGACTGTACAACCAACATCTTGCAGTTGACCACGCACACACAAACACACACATCCAAACAACATGGACTTCTTCTTAGTATTTCTGTTATGCGCAATATTTCTCTTCTGTGCAATATTGTTCTGTTTTCTCTGTGTACAACATGTGCAACTCTTACACATGCATATGTCTATAAAAACCTATATATTTCATACACATACAGATGTCTATTATTTATATTTTCTTTGTATTCATTGTAAAGTCTACTTTTTATCTTATTTTGTTGTATAACTTTTAATCTATTGTTTTACCACTTTATGCTGCTCTTACCTTTGTATTGCTGTGTGTGTTCCATGTGCCCCTTGTCATGTTGTTTCATGTCATGTGCGTTTGTTGTGTCCATGTCCTAGCCCCTCCCCACAGCTGAGTCTTGTGTGCCCTTACTTCCCCTGTCAGCTGTGTGTCATTATGTTTTCTTTTAAAGCCTCGTGTATTACCTATCCGAGCCGTTCCCGATCGGCGGTGACCTTGCTCCATGCACCAGCGAGTCAGTCCCGCCTCAGGGGAAAGCCTGCCTCAGCAGCTCCGCCCCCCAGCAAGCCAGTTGCCATGCCCATTAGCTGGAAACAAGGGAGGTCTCCACCCAAACATCAGCAAGGGCTCCGAGGACCATGCGCAGCATCTCTGTGCAGGCGTCAGCGAGGCTACAGCAGTCAGAGAAAAGCTGCACCCCACGGCGCTGAAGCTGCAGAGCCCCACCGCCGCGCCACTGCAGGTAGCACCAGGTCGAGGGCAATGCCTGAGGATCCAGCCCACACATTGCGGAAGCCACCAGGCTTTCACTGGACATTGCGGAACTCGCCTGGTTCTCGCCCAACATCGTGAAAGCCACCAAGCCAAGTCTCTGCATCTTCTGGGCCCAGGGCAAGACTTTCCCAGCCCGGGACTTTATTGACTCAGCCCGGGTCCCTGTTCCTGCCACCATGGACTAGACTTCAGCCATGGATCTTATGTTCCCCCTCCCTGTTCATGCCTAATGTCTTGTTGCCTATGTATGTGTCTTGGTTACTTCTGTTGTCTAGGTCCGTGCTGATTTTTCATGTTTAGGTTGCTTGTTTCGTGTTTAGATGTCTTGTGTCTAGCCATGCGTCTTAGTCGTGCCCAGTGTTCCAGTTTGCCCACCCCCCCGGTCAACACCCAGTTTTTGTGCACAATAGTCGCACCAGGGCAGTGCTCCTAGCAGGTGGGGTATGTAACATGTGTTCCATGTGTCCCCTTGTCATGTTGTGTCATGCCATGTGCATTTGTAGTGTCCATGTCCTAACCCCGCCCCACAGCCCCAGAGTCTTGTGTGCCCTCACTTCCCCTGTCAGCTGTGTGTCATTATGTTTCCCTTTAAAGCCTTGCATGTTACCCTAGCTCTTGTCGATCAACTATCGTATTCTATGTATGTGTGTCACTGCCGTGACTGTCATGTACGTTTGTGTGTGGCTGTCTTCATGTTCAAATTAGTCCTGCCTTGTTTTTCAGCCTGTATCTGTCAATAAACCTCATAAACTTCAAGTCCTGCCTGCATTTGCTGCCGACAACCTGTAAATTGTTACAATTGCCATAGCAATGCAATGAAACTACAAAGTAATACCCCCCCACCCCATTTCTATACAATGAATGTATCTTGTATTCATGTCTCTGTTGTCAGAATATATACATTTGGCAACTAAAAGTAATTCTTCATTTGTTTCAGAAAACAATCACTAATTATGGATATCCAAAAACATTTCAAAAGAAGTTCAAAATGAATCAATAAGTAGCTTAACAATTTACTACCAGTTGCAGTGTAACACTTAGGCAACCATTTTCTCCTAAGATTTTATGAAACAGGCCATGTCAAGCATCTCTCACCTGTGGCCATTCCCAAGACTGCGGTAGGCTTTCTCCTGATCCTGCAATCGGTTGAGACTGTGCGCCACAGCCAGGTATCTCTCATAATACTTCACAGCTTCTTCGTAGTCACCCAGCATATGATAACAATCACCCAGGTTACCAAAAGCACGTCCACGGTCCAGCAGCACTTCATTGCCTCTCAGTTGCTGCAGCATAGCCAGCTGTTGCTCCAGATACCCAATTGCCTCCTCCATGGACCCCACATTCATCTTGGTGATGCCCATGTTGCCATAAACCTGTGCCTCAATGCCAGGATCCCTCATTTTCCTGCTAAGCTCCAACTGTGCCTGGTAACATTTGAAGGCAGCAGGATACTGTCCCAGTGCCATGTAAACAGCAGCCAAATGCCCATGGCCCTTACTTTCCCCAGGTGCATCACTTAGCTCCTGACATACTTCAAGCTCTTTGGCATGGAATGATAATGCTTCTTCATACTTCTGAAGTAACCGGTAGGCAGAACCAAGGGCAGCATAACCACAAGCTTCCATTCTCCTGTCTTTCACCTAAAAAAATGTAAAAAGCAGAAATCAAACACACACAAACAGTAATATCCCAAAACCATATTTTACCCATAGATTCCCTACAGTATGCTGATTTTTACAAATGTATGCTATACTGATATACTAATTAATTAAAGAAATATTCTCACCTGGAACGCAAGAGCCAACTGTTGTTCAAAGAATTGCAAAGCCCCTGTAATGTCCTTTTTACAAATATAGATGTCCCCTAAGTTACCTAGGGCACGGAACCTAGCCTGGGAGTTCTCCAGTGACTGGGCCAGAGACAGCAGGTACTTCTGGCACTCCTCTGCCTTGGTAAAGTTTGCTAAGGCCTTAAATGCTAGTCCCAGATTGCAAAAGGCCTTGGCCTGTCCCAACTTGTCATGAAGATCTTTGGCAAGGGCAAGATCTTGCTCATAGCATTTTACAGCATCCTGGTAGTTCCCAAGGCAGTAGTGTGCATATCCTAAATTGTGACAGACTTTTCCCTCACTTTCCATTTCCTGCAAGTCTGGGGCAAGCTGAAGATATTGTTCATAATAGGGCACAGACTGAGCAAATTCACCTCTGGAACAGTGGAAGTTCCCCAGGTTGCCCAACGCCCGAGCTTCACTCTGGACATCCTGCAGCTCACGGGCAATGTTGAGGTGGTTCTGGTAGTGCTGGAGGGCACGGTCATGAGCACCCAAAGCCTGGTAGGCTACAGCCAGGTTCCCATGCGTAGAGGCCTGTGAGGCTCGGTCATTGACCTCCATGGAAATTTGGAGCTCTTGTCTGTGGTAGCAGACAGCTTGATCAAAAACTCCCAGGGCATTATAGGCATTGCCCATGTTGCCATAAGCTCGACCCTGGGCAGCATAGTCATTAAGCTCCTGTGCAATGGTAAGGTGGGTTTTGTGGAGCTTCAGTGCAGTTTCAAAGTCACCTTTCATTTGATGGATGATACCTGCAGGAGATGAGAGTGTCATTATTATTTAAAAATATATTAAAGTAGTGCACTTTTATTGTCTTCTGTACAGTCCTGTTTTTTCACACGAATTGCACAAGTAGTATTAACTACTAATTTAGGTAATAGACTACATTATTCAAATTTAAACATAGTTTGTTGAGTAAAAGATCTGAGCTTTGTAACATTTTGCAGCATGTCCTTGACATAATGGTCACTTTATTAGGTACACCTGTTCAATTTCTTGTTAACACAAATAGCTAATCAGCCAATCACTTGGCAGCAACTCAACACATTTAGGCATTCAGACGTGGTGAAAGCAAGTTGCTGAAGTTCAAACCAAGCATCAGAATGGGGAAGAAAGTGTATTTAAGTGATTTTGAGCATGGCATGATTGTTGTTTAACACTGTGTTATGTTATTACTTAGTAAGTTAGGGTTAACTTTGTTTTTTAACTTTAAAAAAAGGAAGACTAGCAAAGTAAGAATTTCATTGGACAGTGTAACTGCTTGTTCTACTGTGCACATGACAATAAACTCTTGAATCTTGAAACCTGAATCTTGTTGCCAGAAGGGCTGGTGTGAGAATTTTAGAAAGTGATGATCTACTGGGATTTTCATGCACAACCATCTCTAGGGTTTAGAGAGAATGGTCAGAAAAAGAGAAAATATCCAATATGTGGCAGATGATGTCAGAGGTCAGAGAAGAATGAGCAGACTGGTTCAAAATGACAGAAAAGCAACAGTAGCTCAAATAACCACTCATTACAACCAAGGTATGCAGAATACCATCTCTGAACACAGAACATGTCGAACCTTGAAGCAGATGGGCTACAGCAAGTAGCCACCAGGTGCCACTCCTGTCAGCTAAAAACATAAAGCTGAGGCTACAATTTGCACAGGCACACTAAAATTAGACAGTACAAGATTGGAAAACGTTGCCTGGTCTGATGAGTCTTGATTTCAGCTGCAACATTCAAGGTGTTCCAACACCTTGTTAAATCTATGCCATGAATAATTAAGGCAGTTGTGAAGGCAAAAGGGGCTCAACCTCAGTCCTAGCAAGGTGTACCTAATAAAGTGGCAGGTGAGTGGATATACTACATAGTCTGCCCCACTTTTACAGATCCTGTCAAATTCTTGTAAAATATAATCTTTAGTCTTTACCTATTTATCTATTTCAAGATCATCTTTTCATTCCCTATATTTTTATCATTTGGCTATTCATCAAACAATAACAAGGTTAGTAACAAGGGAATGGCTTGAGGGTTCCAAAATGATGGCAGGAAGGAAATTGCAAGATCCTTCAGTGAATATCCTTGCAGAGTAAACAACAACAAAGGATTTACATCTGTAGCACAGATTTAGCAAAGGTTGAAAACTAATGGGACTTAAAATTTAGCATAAAATGATCAAATGAAATAAAAATTATTTCACAATACTTCCATTACAATTTAGGAAGATTTTTCTAAATTATGTAATTTCTAAAATAAAGTTTTAAGATACAAGATATTGGCCAGAGAGCAATCATATGCAAACTTGTCTTTAAAAATAAACAGTTTTGAAATGTCATATTTTGTGATGAAAACCAACATATTTACATATATAATACAGTCTACAGTCATTTAACAAGTGTTTTAGTCTTTACTAGCCTTTTTACTTCAAAATTATAAAGGTAGGTTAGAGAAATGTCATGTACAATTAAACTAACACTGTTTTTGAACAATAAAACCACATCATTGTCATAAATGGATATTTAAAAGTAGAAAGTATTGTAATCCAAAATATCAGCCTGTTGGCCACTAATGTGCTGGCTTTGAATAGCAACATATTAATATTCACATGATCTACAGTGTTACTATACATGCACCACTGAATCTTCTATATGTCAGCACTGTTGAATTTATTCTGATTCCATATCAATGTTTTACATAACTTTTATATTAGGACTGTAAAACAGATTGGAAGAAAAACCCCCGCAAGTATAGCGGCAGAGAAATCAAACTCCACGCAGAGTATCGGAGGTCATATAAACTCAGCAGTGTTTCAAGAACAGTGGCCCCTCAGAAAAAAGCTGGCTCGAATACATTAAGATGCTGCGTGTGTTTTGTTCCACTTCCAGGAATTGCTGAGCTTTCTGCCAGTGCTTAGGTCTCACATCTTGTACATTGGTCAGCAAGGAATTTACACAATAGAGGCCTGAGCGAAGGTGGGGGTGGGGGTGGGGGGGTGTCGAGGATTAAAACAAAAGACTATCCCACGCTCCTGTAAGAGTTATGTCCCATACGTTTTTTGCCCTCACCCTGACTCCTGCTAGAACTTAAGAGATGGCCTGACTTTTTGTCAGTTTGAATTAGCCTAGCCATGCATTACAAGCAAGAAAATGAGGGCTCTTGTTCTGGAGAATCAGTACAGCCTTTTATCTGCAGTTTTCCTGTGTCTAAAAAGAGCATGTCTAAGAGGATTTAAATGACTGGGCTGAAGCAATACTGCCAGCACCCATGCCCTAATTGTTTCTTTACTTACATCCACAAATGTAGTTTCAGCTATTTATAGTCTTTTCAGAAAAATCCCACTGACACAATTACTAAGGGTGTGGATGATCAACATGAAGTTGAATATAACGTTCGTATATTACTACATATTTCTATTTGGTTGCAGCAAAGAATGTCTTTATCAACAAGAGGCACTGATCCAAAACGTAGTATCAGCAACACGCTAATACCAGCAGAAAAAGCTGAATCAAAAATTAGACACAAACAAACTACAGAGTATTACAGCCTGAAATATTATAAAATTGCATGTATGGTTGAGAGGGTCCTTTTTACTGATCAAATGGGGATGCTCATTACCCTAACCTACTTACTTACATACTGCCTTTTAATAAATATTTTCTGCTTCTTTCTTCTGTTGTGTTAATGCCATAAGAGGCTTGCTTAAAGTGGAAAAAATAAACATTCTTGTGATTCTGTTCAGAATCATGCAGGCTAACCTTGTTCTATCCATGATGTAGCAGCTGTTGGTGTAGGTTTAGTAAAACAAGAAATCAAAGGATATTACATCCTTTTAATGGTTTATTTTCAAACCATTATATAAAGATTTTTTAAGTTACAGCTAAGTTGTTATTAGGCTTTTAGGTTATTTCATTCCAAATTGGTGTTATTGAAGATCCCACGTTTTTTTAGTGAATTGTTAAAAATGTAGTCACATTTTTTTGCTATTTAACTTTGTATTGTCTTACAGCTTTTCATAATAAAAATTGTTTACATTAAGAAATGCTTTAATAAAATAGATCAAATTAGATAAAAAAAAAGATACCGTTGGCACACATGATCTTCATTCTAGAAGACCCTAACTCAAACAGGGAGTGTGGTCAATCTTCTACCAGCCTCCTAGCTACTGGAGAGCCAGGAAAATGTAGCTCCCCACCAACCTGTGCCGCGTCCGCAGCCCACAGATGGACTCGAGTTGGGGTAGAGGACGAAAGAAGAATCAACATGCCATCGAGGACACCTGGAGTTTATTCACATTACAATTTACACAAATATACATCAGTTTGGACTTGTTCTTTGCAAAATCTTTGCTATTAATCTGTGTTTGTACCTTGCTTTATTTTCTAGGCTTTTGTTAAGGATTTGAGTCAGGTCCCGGAATCAGGTTGCCACAATACACCCAAATTCGCCCCAGATCAGCATCACCTGAATACTGACTATAAATAAGGAAGTCCCTGTCTAGATGGTGCAAGGTATTGTTTTTGCCTGGCTGAACTTACTGAGCATTTATACCTATTTTAATTGTCTTTCTGGATTTTCTGACCTCACACCTGTTTTTGACCTCACCTCTGCCTTACGGATTAAACTTGATTTTTTCGCTGCATTTGAGCCTTCGTCTCATCCCTTGACAAACCCTGACAGAATACTTCGCCATGGATCCTGGCTCAGCAGCGATTTTTGATCGGCTCCTGCTACAGGAACAACGACTGAACGAGCTTATCAACCTCCTTCAGAATTCGTGTACTTAAGCAGGTAATCCTGTATCAACCACCCAAGTCGGCCCGCGCTGCAGTGCCCCAGTTACAACTTTATTAATCTGTGTTTGTACCTTGCTTTATTTTCTTGGCGTTTGTTAAGGATTTGAGGCAGGTCCCGGAATCAGGTTGCCACAATTCCTGATTCGGAGATCCAGTCCAGGAATCAGAAATGCCAAATTCACCCCAGATCAGCATCACCTGAATACTGACTATAAATAAGAAAGTCGAGTTGATACCTGGGGTGCCCCTACCTAGGAGTCAGGCATACCCTCTCTCTTGCTCGAAAAACACAAGCCATGCACCAATATATCGAGGAGGCTTTAGAAGCAGGCATTATTCACCCCTCTACCTCACCAGTTGTTTCAAGTTTCTTTTTTATTGAGAAAAGGGGGGGAGGCTTAAGGCCATGTATCGATTACCTTGGGTTAAATAAGGCAACTGTAAAGTTTCGATATCCTTTGCCTTTAATTAACCCTGCTTTGGAACAACTTTGTGAGGCACGAGTGTTCACCAAACTGGACTTATGTAGTGCCTTTAATCTTGTATGCCTGGCTTCTGGCAAGGAATGGAAAACAGCCTTCATAACCACTAGAGGGCACCATAAGTACAAGGTTGTACCCTATGGTTTGGCTAATCCTCCCTCTGTTTTTCAATCCTTCATGGACGAAATTTTCAGAGACATGATCGATCAGTTTTTGATAGTTTACATTGATGACCTCTTGATTTTTTCAGCCAACATGCAGGATCATGTCGTCCATGTCAAGAGAGTACTGCAGCGGTTGCGGGAGCATTCTCTTTTTGCCAAAGACACACGGTTTTGTATCGTCCAGGATCGAAGAACGCAAAGGCCGATGCCTTGTCACGTCAGTATGTCACGGCAATGGTTGACACACCCTCTGAGCCTATTCTTCAACCAGAATGTTTCGTTCGACCTATCCAGTGGGAAATACTAGATAGTATTAACCAATATAATCTGTCTGAACCAGCGCCTGCCAATACATCCTAGAACAAAACATTTGTACCAGTGCAATTTTGACCGCAGTTGCTACAATGGGCACACAATAATCTGGGGACAGGTCATCCATGAGTTACAAAGACTCAAACTATCCTATCCCAAAAGTTTTGGTGGTCCAGTTTAAGCGAAGATGTGGCAGATTTTGTCTTATCCTGCCCTGTGTACACACAGTCAAAGTCTGTCCGTCAGCATCCAGCCAGTCTGCTTCAACCATTGCCCATTCCAAGACACCCTTGGTCTCACATAGCAGTGGATTTCGTGACAGATTTACCTTGTTCAGAAGGACACACTGTGATCGCTGTCATAATTGACAGATTCTCGAAAATGTGCAGATTGATTCCGCTTCCTGGGTTACCCACTGCCTTTGACTTTGCCGTTTTGCTATTTACTCATGTTTTTCGTATTTTTGGTATTCCAGAAGACATTGTGTGTGACCGAGGGCCCCAGTTCATGTCACATGTGTGGAAGGCATTTTTTCAGCGTTTTGGAGTTTCAGTGAGCCTCACCTCTGGCTATCATCCGGAAAACAATGGACAGGTGGAACGCCTGAATCACGAAGTGGGATGTTTTCTGAGACAATATTGTTCTACTGACCAGTGTACTTGGGCTAAATATATTGCATGGGCAGAATATGCCCAAAATTCTCTCATTCATTCTGCTTTGAAAATCACCCTTTTCCAATGTGTCCTAGGATTTCAACCGCTATTGTATCCCTGGGATGATGAACCCTCTCAGGTTCCAGCAGTCGACGAATGGTTTCGGCAGAGCAATCAAGTATGGGATGCAGCTCACGTACAGCTGAGTAGAGCGGTCCGTTCATAAAAGGCTCAAGCGGATCATGGCCGCCAACGGTCATTGGTGTATCACCCAGGTCAGAGGGTATGGTTGTCCACGTAAGACCTGAGATTGAGGCTCCCCTCCAGGAAACTCAGTCCCAAGTTCATTGGGCCTTTTAAGATTACCCGGCGAATTTCACCGTGACTTACCAGTTACAGTTACCACCGCAATATCATATCCATCCCACACTCCATGTCTCTCTTCTCTGACCAGTTAGGTATAGCCCGATGCATCCTCCGCTCACAGAAGATACGCCGCCACCTCCCATCGAGGTGGGGGGTGAAGTGGCTTAAGCAGGTGTTGGTGGGGAGCTACATTTTCCTGGCTCTCTAGTAAGAGCATTAGCTGTGAAGCTGGTAGAAGGTTGACCACACTCCCTCTTCGAGTTAGGGTCCTCTAGAATGAGGATGAGGTGTGCCAACCATATGCCTGGAGCTGGTGATCAGTGAGAGGCAGACTCCCAGAAAAGGATATTGTGGCATGGAAGGTTTACAATAGTTTGGGTTAGCGCCGACATGCAGCCAGGTTCAGCTGGTGTGGACAGCACATGCTTCTAGAGATCCATTCCCTTTATCCTTTAAGCCCAGGAGCCTTCCATTACCAACAGCCCCCATGGCTTGCCCAGCTTAGCTTGCTGCCAACACCTATTAAGCTAGGCTAGCTTTGTATGCTAGCAACCACTTCACTGTGTTTGCATCTTACATTGGTAGGATATGGTGGAAGCCTATTCATTTTCTGCTGGGGTAATTTACACCTGTATTCCAACAGAGCCTTCTAACTTGTCCAGTCTCACCATGCACACCCATAGGGAGCTCGCCTTGGAAACATGGCAGCGCAGGTTCGAGCCCTGGGTGAAGGCAGAAATCTTGACTGCCCCCTGCTGGCCCATTTAGGCACTAACGCTTACAATACTGGGAGCCAGGACACTGGACATTGGAGGAAACCTGAAGCTAATGGCTAGCCATTGGTATGAGAGTATAGTAATTCATGTGGGTGCTAGTGACATTAAAAAATAAAAGTTGGTAAAAATTGTGTTAAAGAGGTGTGTAAGCTAGCCCAGATGATGTCTGATGCCATAATGTGCTATGGCCCAATCCTAATGCAGCATCGAGACAAATCTTACAGCAGGCTTTGGGGGCTAAACTGCTGGAAGTCCAAGTGGTGCTCAGAAAACAAAGTGGGATTATTCCATTTTAAGGGCAAGTCCACCTTTTTGCGGGAGTGTGCTGTTTTTGTTTCCCACACCAAAGCCCATAGTCTAGTGGCTATCCAGCAGTGTAGCTCAGCTAGCAGCTGTTGACAAACCAGAGCCGAGGCCACTACACTAGGAACTGTCCTAATCTCTTTCAACTTGATCTACTATTACTGGGGTTCCGCCCCGCTTGTACTCTCGAACAGATCATACGATCAGGGGGACTTCCTTAGTGCTCCTTCATTTGAATAGTTTAAACACCATGGAGCACAACCATATGTTCATTTGCTGCTTACACCTTAGCCATAAAATGTATAGACCTAAACTAATGCCACCTTCACAAACTGACACTGTTTTTCATCTTTTGAATTTTTCTATTTTAATTGCTATCCTGTGTCATCCAGAGGAGGACTTTTTCCCCTTCTTAGTCTTAGTTCCTCCCAAGGTTTCTTCCTCCAGCTTAAATCAAGGAGGTTTTGCTGGTCTCCTTTGGCTCATTTGTGGCTCTGACCCAAACTTTGTAAAGGGTCTTTGAGATGATGTCAGTTGTAAAAAGTGCCATATGAATTAAACTGAATTTAATTGAATTGTTTGGACCATGTTTACCCCCACTTTGGCAGCTTTGATCACATCTCAGTGAAGATGGTTCCAGCATACAGCTCTCTGCTCAAATGCACTGCACTGGTCCAGAGAGATATAAGAGTGTGGTCTCAGCTTGGATGCTACCCATGAGGACTGCATCGAGTATACATGAGTTGAGACCAGCTACATCAGCATTTGTACTGAGGATGTTACTGTCTTCAAGAGGGTGACCATAAGAGCAAATCAGAAACCATCATTTACAGACCACCAGGCCAACTATGCGATTTCACTGAGGAACTGGATATGCTGCTGTCCTCCATCGAGGTTGATGGCACCCCTAACGCGTAACTGTATCGCCTCTAATCCTTCTCTCTCATTCTTACATGTATCTGACCACGCTTTCATAAAGTTCAACTTCTCT
>JBBPDA010000254.1:0-17639 GCA_037974385.1 Arnoldichthys spilopterus | reverse complement strand
TAGATGGACAGAGAAATTTCAGGGGATGACATCATTATTTTGAAATATGAATGAAGCACTGCTGCCAGACGTCCTCTCACACACACACACACACACACACACACACACACACACACACACACACACAGTCTCTCACTGCTTTTCTGCTGTTGTTGTTTGTGCTGTTGTACAGTGTGTGATCATCTACAATACACAGTGTACATGCTCCACACACACACACACACACACATCTGCATGCCTACTTGGTTGACTATATGTAGACACAGTACTTTGAAACTTCTTGGTTGCCAAACTGGTGCTCTCTCACTGAGCAGTAAACGGCCGTCTACACCCATCAGCCATAACATTATCCTAACGTAACCACCTGCCTAACACTAAGTGTGTCCCTCCTGCTGCTGGAACAGCTGTGACTGTGCTGCTCTATGTGTTCTGACCCCTTTCTATCAGAGTCGCCATAACTTTTTACACCACAGTAGCTCTTCTGTGGGATCAGACCAGATGCACTAGCCTTCACTCCCCACACTGTTGGTAGGTACTAACTACTGAACACCTGGAACACTCTACAAGACATGCCGTTCTGGAGACGCTCTGACTCTGTGTCTAGAACATCACTCCTTAAAGTGGCTCAGATCTTTACACTCCTGCTTCCAGCACATCGTCTTCAAGAACTGACTGTTCACCTGCTGCCTAATATATCCTGTCCCCCTGACACGTGCCATTGTAATGAAATAACTAGAGTCAGTGTTACTCACTTTAGTGGTTTTAATGTTCTGGCTTGTCAGTGTAAGAACTCAACATTGACAGTGGTCACTTTTGTAATACCGATAAATCCATTCCCAGTTTATCGATGTGCATAGCTGTGAGGCGACAGCGCCCTCAACACACACCCAGCTCCAGTTTTCAGTGCTGAATGCAGGCACATCTTGTCCCACTGCTCCGGGAAGTATGAGTGTATCCAAGTCCCGCAGTGATGCGGATCAGCATTCTGGCCACCGCTACGTAGATGTGAGGACTGGAAGTGCGTGAACACAGCTTGTTTCAAGCACTATGGCACAAACTGTTTGTACAAACCTGAACACTACATCAACTGCACAAACGCGAACATACACTAATCAGCCATAACATAACACCACTGACAGGTGACGTGAGTAAGATTGACTCTCCAGTTATTTCATTACAATGGCACGTGTCAGGGGGGTGGGATATATTAGGCAGCAGGTAAACAATCAGTTCTTTAAGACAATGTGGTGGAATCAGGAGCGTAAGGATCTGAGCCACTTTGACAAGAGCCTAATGTTGAGGTTTTGCTTAATCGTTACCATTCACTAAACAGTCAAACTGACTTAAGGACATTGTCATTTTTTTATCAGTAAGGCAAAGTCTGGATCATAAAACACTACAGACATAGCTATGCAAACAGCTAATCAGCCAATCACATAGCAGCAAATTAATGCATTTAGGCATCCAGACGTGTTGACATGTTGCTGAAGTTCAAACTGAGCATCAGAACAGGGAAGAAAGGGGATTTAAGGGAACGTGGCATGGATGTTGGTACCAGAAGGGCTGGTCGGAGTATTTCAGAAACTGCTGATCTACTGGGATTTTCATGCAAAAGCATCTCCAGGGTTTATAGACAATGGTCCGAAAAAAAGAAACTATCCAGTGAGGGGCAGTTGTGTTGTCGAAAATGCCTTGTTGACATCAGAGGTCAGAGGTCAATGAGCAGACTGGTTTGAGATGATAGAAAAGCAGCAGTAGCTCAAATAACCACTCGTTACAACCAAGGCCTGTAGAATGTCTCTGAACACACAGCCCTGAAGCAGATGTGCTACAGCAGCAGAAGACCACATGGGGTGCCGCTCCCGTCTAAGAAGAGGAAACTGAGGCTACAGTTTGCACAGGCTCAACAAAACTGGACAATACAAGATTGGAAAAAACATTGCCTGGTCTGATGAGTCTTGATTTCACCAGCAACATTCAGATGGTCGGGTCAGAATTTGGCGAAAACAACATGAAAACATGGATCCATCCTGCCTTGCGTCAGCAGTTCAGGTTGGTGGTGGTGGTGTAATGGTGTAAGTGACATCTTCTTGACACACTTTTGATTCCTTTTGTGTACAAGCTGAGCATCGTTTAAACGCCACAGCCTCTCTGAGTATTGTTGCTGACCATGTCCATCCCTTTATGACCACAGTGCACCCATCTTTTGATGCTTCTTCCTGCAGGATAATGCACCATGTCACATCCTCTCAATATGGTTTCTTAAACATGACAATGAGTTCACTGTTCTCCAACAGCCTCCGACAGATCTCAGTCCAGTAGAGAACCTTCGGGATGTGGAGGAATAGGAGATTCCCATCATGGATGTGCAGCTGACAAATCTGCAGCAACTGCTCATGTCAATATGGAACGTTTCCAGCACCATGTTGATTCTTTGTCATAAAGAATTAGGGCAGTTCTGAAGGCAACAGGGTCCAACCCAGTACTAGCAAGGTGTACCTAATAAAGTGGCCAGTGAGTGTATATTTTATATATATATATTTACATTAACATACACTGAATATAACGGATGTCTTTTCCTGTAAAGTTACGAGTGACATTACTGTGTTACGGGGCAGTGGTGGTGTGATGGTTAGGGAGTTGCCCCATTGCCAGTTCAAATTCCAGTACCACTGAGGTATGAACAAGGTACCGTTCCCAAGTCTACGTCAGCTGCCCACTGCTCACACATGGATGGGTTAAAGTGAAAGTGACTGTCATTGTGAACACACTCAAGCGCCACAACAAAATGTGACCTCTGCATTTAACCCATCACACTTGCACATGTGGAGCAGTGGGCAGCTATCAACAGCTCCCAGGGAGCAGTGTAGTGGGACGGTACCTTACTCAAGGGAATCTCAGTGGTGCCTAGGCCGGGACTGAAACCTGTGATCTTCGGTTCGCAAGGACAATGTCCTCACCACTAGGCCTCCACTGCCCTAAATGCATGTGGTTGTGGTGTGTTCACGATGACTAATAATCACTCACTCACTTTTATAAACATGTACATAAACTTATTGAGTAATAAAAGCCACTAGGGGGCGCTGTAAGCACACACACACATCACTGAAAGGGAGGAAACACACTAGCAGGATCAATGCAGCTAATGTTTGTAGGCTGAAGTAGCAGGTTCAGCTAATAGTCTCCACTAAACTGCAGCACTCACAGTAGAGAAGTTCCGTCTGAAATGCAGATGTTCGTGTTTGAGTAGAAGTGGCCCATTAAACCCATTGTGAGGAACGACAGCTTTCCAGCATCCCACACACAGCCTGTACATTTTAATCAGCGAATGAGACTGAGGCGTCTGTAAACGTTCACTCCTGTTATTGCGATGGAGCGTCGGCAGCTCTGTAAACATGGAGCTGAATTATCGACGCGAGCGTGTGCTGGTTTTGCTAAGGAATGCTCCTCTGTGCCTTTAGCCTCTGGTTACTGACTCAACAGCCAAACACTTTCTTTATTTCATCCCCTTCTTCTCTTCCCTTCCCATCCCTTTCCTCTCTCATCCCTCTGCTGCAGAGCCAGAGCTTTCCCTAGAGACACACGCCTGACCCATTTATACACAGAGAGAGAGAGCAAGAGGGAGAGAGAGAGAGAGAGAGAGAAGGAAAAAAAGAAAGAAAATGGGGGGGGGGGCATATAAAAAGAGAGAGAAAAAGGGGAGTGAGAAAGATTAAAGAAAGGGGGGAGAGAAGAAAAGGAGCGAGAAAGGAAAAAAGGAAGAAAAATAAGAGAGAGAAGAGAAAGAATAAAGGGGGGGCATATAAAAAAAAGAGAAAAAGGGGAGCGGGAAAGATTAAAGAAGGGGGGGGTGAGAAAGAAAAAAGAGAGGGAAAAAGACAGAGAGAGACAGACAGAAAGAATAGGGATGAAAAAGGGAGGAAGAAAGAAAAAAGCAAAAGAAAAGGAAGAGAAATTGAGAGAGCAAAAGGAGAGGAAAGGAAGTGATAAAGAAAAAAAAGAGGGAGAGAGAGAGAGAGAGAATCACATCTGTTGATATTTTGACAGAAAAGCAGCTGCTGTACTTATTTATTCACATAACTGCTTATACACACACACACACTACATATATATATATATAGACCTAGTGAGAGAGAGAGAGAAACATGAGAAGACTGATTCAGCCACGCTCTCCCCCCACACACACACACACACACACACACACACACACACACCCCACACACACACACACTCCTTAATTAAGATCGATCTGTGTGTCTCACTCAGTAGATGAATGATCTTTTCTTTGGCTCTTAAACGAGGTTCATTAAAATCCTCTTCTCTCTCTCTCACTCCAGATCCCTTCTTCTCCACACACACACATACACATACACACACACACACACAGGTTGGTATTGCTGTCCTTATGAGTACATTCTATTGGCTCCTGTAATACTGTAGGTCAGTAAAACTACACCAACACCTTAACCCAATGCTCACCAAAGACAACGCTCACCAAAGACACTGTTTCTTCTCATTTTAGCACGGTTCCTTGAGAGGACCAGCAGAATGTCCCCACTTCTACAGAGTCTCCAGTATTCCTATCCTGATGAGGACATTTGTTCTTCGCTAAGAGTTAAAAACATGCACAGACACACACACAGTGGTGGAGATGAGCTACTGACACAGATCGTCTTCGCTGAGATAAGAAGGTGCATTAACGTCGGCCTGTAAAGGACGAAGCGCTTCTCCTGCTCTTATTGATTATGAATGAAGGCCAGGTTGGACAGCACTCTGACTCAGAGCTGACTCTACACCGTGGGGGAAATCTGCTGACTCTAGCTGCTGACATCTACTAGAGTGAGACCCTCCTGCCATCTGGTGGAGACAGTGTGAATTACACTGGACAGTCTCGGGAAATGGGAATTCCACTCATTTTTCCAGCATTTCGGTCATGAAGATGTTTAGAGTGGGTTTGGTGTGAAGCTCAGAGTCAGAGCTGTTCAGTGGTGATGAATGGAACAAGGCAATTGAAGAGCCGAATGCCTTTAAAAGCTCCCTCATGAACAATGACTACATGAAATGGTTATGAATACCCTGAGGCCTTGCCATCGTTTTGGAGAAGTTTTTGGCCTAGAATCCAATCATGGTGGTCTGGAACATGCAGGATGTCATGTGACAAAATGACAGTGGCCTTCAGTCACCTGGTTCCATTCATCACCACTGAACAGGGAAAATGTGGGCAGGGGTGAGTGAGTAAGCAGCACCCCACCCCAATCCACTTTACGATGCATGTGCACAATTAAGCAGATGTTAATGCTTTAATAATGATTGCATTATGCGTAATTAATATAATGGAAAAATCTAAATATAAATGCAAATATAAAAATATTAACGAAAGATATAAAAATGAATGTGAATATAAAAATAAAAATGAAAGAATATAAATACAAATATATAAGTGAAAAAAAAGTGAATATAAAAAATAAAAATGAAAAATATACATTAATAACCACTAACAGTGGTAGCAAACATTACATTTCAGCAACATAACTCTTAATTAATTGATAATTTATTGAGGTCCTTTTCATAACGTAAGGTGTGTATATTCGATCTGCTATTAACGTATATTTGTCATTATTTCCCTATGCCCTGAGTATCAGTATAATATTAATTAAGCATGTCGTCATTATTACTTAAGTATTAATTTCAGCAGGTGTTGCTCACCTGGGCAGTAGATGGCTCCAGAATGCACGATGAGAATATGCTCTGGCCAATTCTCTGCTGCTCCATGTGTGGGTGGGTTAAATGCAGAGGTCACATTGTTGTGGTGTGTTCACACGTAGCACTGGGTAGCAGTGAACTACATGTAACTGAAGTAGTAGTTAAACTTCATTGTGCAGTAGTTTTGCTGGTAGTTTTACTACTGAAGCTACAAATATCAAAGGAGAATAATTGTGTCATTTTTATCCTTCATGGATTCTTGGTTATGCTGCCCTTTGACCCCATTTCCTTCTGTTGGAACTGTGCTTAATATAGATTACTAGAATGAGACTCTCCTGCCATCTGGTGGCTAAAGTGTGAACTACACTGGACATTAGGAATTCCACTCATTTTCCAATATTTCCATAAAACTCATCCCTAAAGTCACAGCGGGATTGGCTTGAAAGCCACTCTAGAGAAACTCAGAATTGTTCACAGTGTTGGTGAGTGGGACCAGGCGTCTGTCTTTTGTCTCATTGATTCTTTACACTAACCACGCTGCCCTTTGACCCCTCTATTTTATTCAGTACAATGGCACGTGTCAGGGGGTGGGATATATTAGGCAGCAGGTGAACAGTCAGTTCTCGAAGTCAATGTGCTGGAAGCAGGAAAAATGGCGGGTTGGAGTATAACGAGTGAATAGTGCTTGTAGGTGAAAACTGTTTGACTGAGTTTTATTGTTCTTTTTTGGTAGTAAACTGGAGTGGGATTTTGCTGTGTGTGACCTTTTGTTTATTGAATTTTGTTAAATTTAATAAAAAGTCAAGAAAAAACTTCCAAAGCTGGAGAAAGAAACCTTGGGAGGAACCAAGACTCAGAAAGGGAACCCATCTGTGGTCGACACCGGAGAACAATAATAAGCCATAGAGTCTCAGTTTCTAGAGGCGACAACAGTTCATGCCTGGAACTTGGAGCAACAGCCTTAGAGATTCCCAGAGACACCCCAGAGCAGCCACCCCCACCTCCCAACAAGCGGAACGTTAAAACCCATGGGAACACCTTCGGAAAACTTTTCAGTAAATAGTTAAACACATTTCTGCTAAACCTATGACTGTTGAGGCTGGTGACTGATCTTCCTCTCCAAAGCACTCCAAAGGACATTTAATGAGACGGATCTTCTCCAACCAGTGTTTTCCCACCTGCATTCCCACAAATCCCGCCTACACTAGGATTGGTTAGTACTGTCCCTCTAACTGCACATGGATTGGGTAGTAGTTCATATTTACAAGCAGCTCACCAATCGGCTTTCAGCGAGCTGCTCATGTGTCTGAAAATTAGCCAATCCTGGTGCAGGGGGCGGGCCTTATCTGAATGTGGGTGGGAAAACAGTACTGTCATGAGTTGAACTCCTTCTAGTGGCACAAATGGGGAACAAAAAATAAACTTTTACCAATTATTGATGCCACTGAAACATTTTGTGTCATAAGCAACCACCTATGTCTCCTATGCCTTGGGCCGCCCCTGCCCCAGAGATAGCACAGGCTGAACTGATGGACAGACACCACCAGGGGCATAGAACAAATCTGTGGGCCCAAAACACAAGCAGTCTCAATGAATCTCCTAATGCACTTACGCAACAGTTTATTTAGGCTTCACCTCAGATTACAGAGGCATCATGGAAAATTGCATCAGACGTTCTTTCAGTGGGTTGTGTCAGTGCAGTTTTTAGCTCTGACAATCTCGGTGGCATTCACCATGGAAACCATAGGATTTCACGTTATTCGTTTTCACCTTTTCACCTGTGCTCACCTTTCTTGGGGAAGAAGTTTGTCAGCAGTTGTTTTCCCTCTCTCTCCTGCCCAGTTTTATTTCAGACAGCCCGATTTCCCTTTTTTGGAAAAGGACATTTTGCTAGGCTACAATTAGGCGCCAGCAGAAAAGGCCCAGTGTGGGCGGAGTCACGGACTAAACAATTTTGTGCCTGTGCCAGGGGTGAGAGCGGCCTGGCCTCAGACACTATACTTAGCATAGAAAACTCGGACTAAATCAGTTGGCACGAGTTATTAACACTCAATATGATGCGATTTATTCACCATATTAATATATTCAAAGAAAAATTTAATACCAGACTTCTCAAGAGCCGTCCACCCAGCTGGGGCCCTGTTAGGTCAGTTTCACTTTTCACCCCACTACGTCACCCATGGACACCACACACGTCCTCTGGGGGTCTACAGGTGATGTTTTTAATGGCGAAATGGTGGAAAATCTAAACAAAATGACAGAATTAGCGACAAACTTGTGATTTTGATTTATTGCAAAATGTGCTTAGAGGTCGGGAATGTGAATACACGAATAACAATAATAATCATGATTATCATTACAATGCAAAAAAAAAATTTTCCCAATAACACATTTGATCTTTGTCACAGATTTCAAAACAAACCTCACGGCCTCGGTTTCTCTCCGGTGGGACAAACCGTTTGGAAAAATTCCGAAATGGGACACATTGGACAACACAAACGGTATGCGTACAGAAATCCGGGAGCTTCAAAAGGTTTAAAAGTGACTGATATGTAAATAAAATTGGTCCAGCATAACATCTACGATCCTCCTGCAGCGTGCAGATCCACGCAGCACCCGGACGAGTACGCGGATGCACCAAAACCACGGGAAGACGAGGATAAAGTGGCAGAGTGCCCTAAACGTCCTACTTTACAAACATCCGAAAAATAACCGAAATAACAAAAAAGGTCTGCAGACGTTACCAAAAAAAGCCTCAAAGATTTTCGCACATGGGAACTGATTGAATTGAATGTGATTGACCTCAGGTCTGCGCGAGCACCGAGCGTCCGATTTGCTTGCAGAAAAGGCAGGAGGTGCACGTGTGCGAGAGAGAGAGACATAGACACAGAGAGAGAGAGAGAGAGAGAGAGAGAGAGAGAGAGAGAGAGAGAGAGAGATCCTCACTGTTTCAGATCTAAGGAGCTTTAGTTTTACTGTCCAAATACTTTTGAACCATTTCAGATAAAGTGCTTCTTAAATTCCTAACCATGCACACACATTTGCATGCAAAAGTTTAACCCCCACCCTCCGAGTTTAACATATATAGGAGTTTTTTTTATATTTAATATTTATATATTTTATGTTTTTTTATTTTTCCAACATGTTAAATTCAGCAACTGAACAGCGGAAGTGACATACAGTGTAATCCAGTGCGTCTGCCCTATGTTGAACGTTTAGTCAGTATTTTGACTGTAATTTAATTGCGATTAAATTTTTTTTCCCACTTGTGGCCTGAAAGTCAGAGTTGAGGCTCGAGTGCTACATGTATTGTGCCAGAGAGCCAGTTCTTAAGCTCGGATTCAACTTAAAGAGAAACCGTATGTTTCAATTAGACAAAACATCGGCAGTTAGAGCGGGTGGGTCCCTTAGCCAGGCCTCCTCCTAGTTGTGTCCTCTAGGCCTCTAGGGACTGGAATTCAATTGGAAGAAAAAGTGGCGTCACACACTTGACAGCATCATGTAGGGAGGCATCAGGGTGAATGGGGATTCTGCCAGAGTTCAGTTCAGCCTGTTCAACACCGCAACAGTTAAGAGCCGTACATGGACTGGACAGTACATGGCTGCTTAACACACACTACCTCAGAGTGGTCAATGCTTCGGGTCATCCACACACAGCGTCCTACACAATGGAAAAATAGTCAAAAAAGATGTTCTCGGTAAAAATGATTAGTAGTAACACAGCCCTTGACTTGTTGGCAGTTGGCATGACACCCTTCACAGTTTTTTGACCCGTTAGGCCTGGTAGCCCCCCAGGAAAATGTTTCTGCAGGTGTTTTACTGGTAAATCTATAAACCGACATCATGAACATAAGAATAGCCATTATATCTTAATTTTTAAATTTTTTTTACATTGTAATTAAAAAGGCCCCACACCGATTCTTGAAATGCCATGCCATATCTGGGACACCCTGCCACGGCCTGTGAGAAAGCCCCGACCTGTTCTCATGAACATCAAGATGGGATGGAAGACATTCCGCACAACATGGACGCAGTCATGTGTGAAACCACAGCTCAGTCATTATTAGTGTGGTCAAAAATTGAACATCTCTCTCTCTCTCCCTCTCTCTCCCTTTCTCCCTCTTTATCTCTCTCTCTATTGCTCTACAGTACGGTCTGATGGCATGCCTCCTGGTAGCTTGTGGCATTGACGATACTGAACATGTCCCTTCTCACAAAATTCAGGAAGTTACCCAGAGGGCACAGCGGCTGGGCAGAGTGGCGGTCGTGGTTCCGGCAGAAATCGGTGTCAAAAGTCAAGTCCTGTCCATTGTAGAGCACGCGAATGAACACGTTCTCCCCCTTTTTTCCTCTCCTGTCCTTTACGTCTGGACTCTTCCACAGCTCCAACACCAGCCTGGCAGCGAACCGCGGAAACCCCGCCCCCTCTAACCCCAGGGCACTTAGCAGTGGCGCCAGCGTGACATCGTGCGCAGAGGCTAGTGCAAATACAGGCTCCTCGATACCCTTGTGTCTGCGGTTGCCGCGAGCAACCGCCTCCATCCTGAGCGCGGTGCGGTTCAGGTACGGATGAGCAGCCAGGATGGCGTAGCGCCGGTAAAGCCCCGCCTCCTGACGCTCGCGCTCGTCATCGTGCTGCTGCCGGCGAATCACAGCAAAGTGACTAAGGGTAAGACACGCCCCCTGGGTGTTAGCATTAGCATTGGCATTAGTACAAGGGAAGGGAAGCCCGTGACACAGGTGGCACAGCAAGGAGTCCACCGGATTGGCCGCCCGCAGCGTCCGAGTGGCCACACCCAGGGCCGTTGCCATGGCCACATAAGTGCGATCTAGCTCGGCGTCTGAGGTACGCTGCCGGTATTGTCGCTTCTGCTCCAGGTCCAGGTAGCGGTTCCTGGCCGGGCAGTCGCAGGACGAGCCGCAGAACAGCGTGCTCCACTGCTGCCGGACTGTCAGCTTGGACCAGGGGAAGTCTGGCAGGAAGCCATAGAGCAGCGCAAGCCCGCTCTGCAGTGTCCGACTCTTACCCGTCGACTCCACCAACACCTGTCGAGGTGACCAATCAGGAGGCAGCAGCCTGTGGCGTCTGATGTAAGCATGGTGGAGGATTTCACCGTTCTTCAAGTGCTGAACCACCCCTAGAGAGAGAGAGAGAGAGAGAGAGAGAGAGACAGACAGAGAGAAAGAGAGAGAGAGAGAGAGACAGAGCGAGTGAGAGAGAAAGAGAGAGAGAGAGAGAGAGAGAGAGAGAGAGAGAGAGAGAGAGAGAGAGAGAGAGAGAGAGAAAGAGAGCGTGAGCGAGAAAGAGAGAGAGATTCTAGAACACCAATTGCCATTTGTGTTCCATCAATCTGTTTGAACACTTTCACATTTTTCTCTGAATCAAAGCCACACAATAGCTGCTTTACATCAAAAGGATTTTTCTGAAAAACAATGATAATAAATAAATAAATAATAAAAAGCTGATTCAAAGAACTGTGCACCCAATGTGACAACTAGTGAATTAAAACAGATCAAAGGCAGTGCATTAAATTTGAGAGAAATTTTATTGTTTTATGAAAAATCAGATGTTCATTTGATGAAACATATTTCAGTTTTAATGCCAGATATCCATCAAGTTGGGACATTGCCATCAAAAGACTGGGACCGTGCAATGCTAACAGGAATCACCTAGTGGATCATCTCATTATCGCAGGGTCAGTGAGACTGAGTGTAAAAGTGCATCTCGTTCAGCGAGGTTGTAAAATATAATAATAATAAAATTTATTTAGAGTTTTGGGGGAATTAGGGAAGCTGGGAACATGAAAAGCATAGCTTACTTTGCCAGAACTGTTCAACAGCCTTTACCGTTACTTTCTTAAACATTTGTCCAGTCTGACTGAATTTTTCAATGCATTTTAAGTCCAGTGGCTTGTAATTGACACAAAATGCCAATGGAAATGTACCCACGGAGAACAGTGAGCCGGAACATAAAGGACAGAACACCGGAACAACCCTTTATCTACGCTTTGAGCTACAGTTCATTCCTAGGTGGAAAATCCCATGAACACTGCTGCCACTGTTGATAAAACTGAAAGTTCAGTTATGCTATGATTCTCCTTGCGCCCCCTAAATAGACACATGTGGGGTCCGAACTTGGTGCCTGTTGGTTTTAAACTGGAGCTACAGGGCTAATGCAGCTAACAAGCAAGGTGCCCCACCCTTTAGCACGATGCTAACTGCACAATTTATGCCTAAGAATAACATTTGATTGTTATGTTGAGGCTGTGATGGGATTTGTTACCTATCTGTGTGAGCTCCCCCATCTCACAGCTGCTGTGATTGGGCACTCGTGGCAGAGAGCCCAGCGATGCATCCCAATGGCCACGCCCACCCTGAGCCATGTGAGTGATGAAGGAAGCCATGAGAGGGTGAGTGGGCTTTCTGAAAGAGGGAGAAAAAACAATTAGACCCTGTCCAGACGGGCATCTGAACTTACTGCCCCCTGCAGGTAAACACAAAGTTTTACTCACTCACTCACTCAATAACCTGCTGACACCACAAGGGGGCAACTTAGTTACATAAATGGCGCTACCGAAAGAAAAGCTGGTACTGAATAAATCCAAATGTGTGTGGGCGTACGAGTGTTTAAAATGAGCTTAAGAGAGAGAGAGAGAGATCGAGAGAGAGAGAGAGAGAGAGAGAGAGAGAGAGACTGTAATATGAGGAAGATGGTGAGGATTATATTATAATACTTTAAATCTGTAACAGCAGTGCAGCCTTATGGGATGCCCACAGATTAATAACGCTCTGTGGTCCAGCTGGCCGCCTTAACAAGAGCGAAAGACTTGACCTTATTGGTCGGGACCCTGTGATGAAATCATGGAAGCAAACTGTTCTATAAGAGAAAGCATCTGCACGGGGTCAGTGCTTACACCATCAGTGGAGACCACAGATCAGATTACAGTTCATAAACAACACACACACGCACACACATGCACACATGTATACCAGGTCTCTTAAATAAAATCTTAAATAACCCTCATCTCCTGAAAGGTTCTGCAGTGAAGGCCTCATAAAATTGTGACATTACACAGTTACAGTAATTGGCCGATGTAAAAGACTAAGATTTTAAATGCATGATATTTCAAGTGTATGAACAGTGTTTATTATATAATAATAATAATAATAATAATAATAATAATAAATTGTATTTAAATGGCACATTTCAAGATACTCAATGTCATTGTACAATTTACAAACCAGGGGCAAAATATAAAAATTAAGTAAAAAGAATTACAAAAATAATGTTGGAATAAAATGTCATTTGAACAATAAAAAGAAAAATTAAAAGTACATTGATAAACACAAATCCTGATGCATTTAATTGGTGAACTCTAATTTTACATACTTGTCTGAAAACATGGGTTTTGGTTAAAAGTTAGAAATTATGTGACGGAAATAATTAACAGCTGATGTCAATATTGATGAATTAACCTACAGAAATGGTCCAATACTACTTTAAAACTATATTACGGTTAAGTGCCGTATCAATTTTGGAGATACAAGGTTTTTTTATGATAGGTAATAAGCATGTACAGACCTTCTGCTTCTATGGGTCCGTTATCCTTTCCCTTCAGCATGGGGGCCTTTTCTTACCGGCAGCCCCCATTCCCGGCCCAGTGTAGCTTGCAAGCTGTTAGCCGCGTACGCTAGCACACACTGTGCCATGTCTACATTTTGCATCAGTGGAAAGCGGTGTGTACTACAGCTGCTGTAGGTTTTAGAGTGGTTTTTGGCACACAGCCTCGTAACTCCTATAATTTCGCAGCGTAGCGGGCGCAAACCATGATACTAACACCACCATGTTCCACAGAGGTGATATTTTTATGCTGGAACGCAGTGATCTCCATTCTCCAAACACAAATGTTCTCATTTAAACTAAGAAGTTCTACACTGAGTCTCATTGGACCACAGAAGGAGAGGGGGAGAGAGAGAGAGAGAGAGAGAGAGAGCAAGAGACAGAGAGCGTGAAAGCGAGAAAGAGAGAGAGAAAGAGAGAGCGAGAGAGGGAGAGACAGAGAGAGAGAGCGAAAGAGAGTGAGAGAAAGCAAGCGAGAGAGAGCTAATCTTTTATCCTCTATTCCAGTTATTTCCCTGGATAGTAGAGATTTCCATGTCTTTTGGCAGTGCTCACGGAAAAGCTCCCTGTCCAAACCGCTGAGTCACATGACTGATCTGTCTCCACAGCCGTGTTCCTTTAACAGCTACAGACCCATGATAAACTCCCAGAGAAGCCAGGTGAAGTCAAAGTTTAGCCAAAGATCTAACAGTCCCACCCTCCCCTCACCCAAAATGTACTTGTGACTGGTGTGTGAGGTTGGCTGAAGTAGCCTGTGCTCTGGAGTTGCAAGGCTGATCAGGTGGTAGTGGGTTTGCAATCAGTATTGCCAACTCTCTCCTACAGGAAGTAGCTGAGGTTCACCCAGAAAGTTGCTAGATGACGACACGCTAATGACGTCATCATGCCGCATTGGCGTTCTGCCAAATTAATCACGTGGTGGTCTTCACTTTTGCCTCAATACCCAATACAGACGTGGTGTGTTGCTCAAGGCTGATCTGCAGGGAACATTGATCACACAGTTGTACAGGAAGTAGCTCAGACTCGTCAAAAATGTCGCCAGGTTTGTCGCTAGGCACTTTTTGGGAAAGTCATTAAGGGTCTGAAAAGTCTTTAGAAATAGTGACAAAGTCGCTAAGTTGGCAACACTGTTTGTGATCCCAATTCCCCCCAATCCTGCACATGTGCATGGAGGTGGCGTGGATCAGGCACCCACCTAGCCGACTGGCAAGCTAGCAAAAAATGCAGCCTAGCGCCACAGTTTGCTAACAATTCCGTCAGATAATGCCAGCAGTTAGCTTGTAAGCTGGATCAAAGGTTAGAGTGTGTAAACGATGATCTATAGAGCTCCATTTGTCTAAGCTGATGTAGCAAAACAATGTGCATTGATGTAGACAATAAGCTCCGCCCACACACCTTCAGCTTACATACATGATTTCATGCTACACTTCTCGCCTCGTGTGAGACCTCAGATGCATCCCAACAACACTTTACACACTGACAGCGCTTATATGGCTCTATTTGGATGATCTTACACAAAGCGTAAAGTTCAAGGCGCCGCTTAACACTTGTGGGTGTGTCCGAATCCATTTTACTATTTGAACGACATATTCAGAGGTGTGTTTTGGGAGTGATGTTCAATAAACCAATCAGAACAGCCCATCACCTCCCCTTTAAAAGGCAGGGGCGGAGCTATGGTGGAGCTATTATAAGGGTGTGTTTAAACCAGATGGGTGTTTGCTGAGGAAGCCAACCTGCTGCACAAGGTGAAAACGTGTGAGCGCATCATTTACAGGAGCAGCTCTGTTCCACCAGAGCCTTTCAGTGTCATTAGTGCACTTCCAGCATGAACCTGTGTCTGTAACGAGCATCGTGCACCTGCACGTCACTAAAACTTGGCACTTACATACGGTTTAATAATGCGCCGCTGACTTTAGACGCGGTTTTTGGTCAAAAGCAAAATGTCTTTACACTGCCTTAAGGTCGCAGGTTCGAATCCCGGCCTGAGCACTACTGAGGTACCCTTGAGCAAGGTACCGTCCCACTACACTGCTCCCCGGGTGCTGTTGGTAGCTGCCTGCTGCTCCACGTGTGCACGTGTGATGGGTTAAATGCAGAGGTCAAATTTCGTTGTGGTGCTTGAGTGTGTTCACAATGACAAAGTCACTTTCACTTCACTTCACTAGCACTGTGATACGGAAGCCTGGTTGTGTCAAAAAATTAAATACTAATATGATTTCGAACATTTTTGACAGGGCTAAATCTCTCTCTCTCACAAACACACACACACACACACACACAATAATTACACACACAGATAAAATAAAAACAAAGATTATGCAGAACTCACAGAGAGGGCTTTAACCTCTCGAAACCTCTTCTCACACACACACACACACACACACAGAAACATCTGTTGCTGACTGAGCTTAACTAAGCTTCTCTTCTCTTCACTCACACTTTTTCTTCCATTACTCTCGCTCGTCCCATCGCCCTCCATTCCTCTCTCACTCAAGGGCTTGTGCATGTGCACAAATTCTCTAGGTCTCTCGCTCGGTCACTGTCTCTCTCTTTGCCTCCTTCTCACTGTCTCTCTGTGTCTCTCTCACCCTCGGTCTCTCACTGTCTCCATCTCACCCTCGGTCTCTCACTGTCTCCATCTCACCCTCGGCCTCTCACTGTCTCCATCTCACCCTCTGCCTCTCACTGTCTCCATCTCACCCTCGGCCTCTCACTGTCTCCATCTCACCCTCGGCCTCTCTCTCTCTCTCACACAGTCTCCGTCTCACAGTCTGTGTCTCTCGCCCTGTCTGTTGTTGAAGCTCTACAACAGAGGGGTGTGTATGTGTGTGTGTGTGTGTGTGTGTGTGTGTGTGTGTGTGTGTGTGTGTGTGTGTGTGTCTTAATCCACATTCACACATCTGCTCCATCTCAGTGAAGAGCTGTCTGTAGTTTGAGATTTGGGTGACTATTGACTTCCATTGTGTTACCTACATTAGCCTCACAGCACAGAGTTACAGTTTGGACTCCAGACTTGACTCCCTGACTGCACATGGGGTAAATGGGAACTTGTGCACACTGAAGTGTTCACCAAACTTTAATCTTTTTAAAGATTTTTGCTCATTGAAATAAAAAAAGAAAAAGACAAACAAACATTATTAGTTCGCTCTTTAAAAAAGGTGCTGTAAAACTTGCTGGCGTCCATCACTGCTCATATGGTAATATTCAATAGAATAAAATTAATTGTTATTGTGGTGAGCATCATGGCTCGAATATTATATTTTTATATATGTCTCACACACACACACACACACACACACACACACACACACACACCTGTTTGGTGACAGGGTGCAGTCTATGGGAGGCCTTCTGGTTTGGGGGATGGAGTAGAGGGGGTAACGGTCGCCATGGCGAATCATCACATGCACCGACAGCAGCTTGTAATCCGCTAGGCTGTGTCCTACAACACACACACACACACACACACACACACATACACACACACACACACAAAACAAAACACGAGCAAATATTAGAAAAGTTTTGTTCACGTTTTATCCCTACAGCACTTTTTACAGATGACGTCACAAAGCAGCTTTAGAGAATATGGGTTCCAGCCCCTAATGAGCGAGTCAAGGGTGACGGAGGCGAGGAGAACCAGCCTGAGTTGGGGGAAGAAACCTTGGGAGGAACCAAGACTCAGAAGGGGAACCACATTCAATCATTAAGTAGAGTCCTCACCCTCCCATGTGTGCTCAGTTTGGTTGGGGAGGTTACAGTAGCGGTAGGCTTCAGTAATGGGGTCTGGCTCAGGAGCTTCAGTGTGGACCACCGGGTTCACCCTCTTCCTGCTTTTACCACGGGACACTGGTTCCTCAGCCACCGGACTGGTCGGCATGAGTTGCACTGAAAGAGGGAGAGAGAGAGAGAGAGAGAGAGGAGAGAGAGAGGAAGAGAGGAGAGAGAGAGGGAGAGAGGAGAGAGAGAGGGATAGAGGGGAGAGAGAGAGAGAGAGAGAGAGAGAGAGAGAGAGAGAGAGAGAGAGAGAGAGAGCGAGAAAGAGAGAAAGAGAGTCAGAGAGACACAGAGAGAGAGAAAGAAAGGTCCACTTTACATAAAATAAAATTCTGCAGAACTACTAAAAATGTACACACACACACACACCTCAGACAGAGCTATGATTTCAATGTGGTGCGTAAACACTGCAGTTTGGTGTGAAGAACATTTCTTCCATTCTCCCTAATATAACACACTCTCTTTCTCTTTCTCTCTCTCTCTCTCTCTCTCTCTCTCTCTCTCTCCCACACACACACACACACACACACAAACACAC
>JBBPDA010000224.1:0-17643 GCA_037974385.1 Arnoldichthys spilopterus | reverse complement strand
ATAGATAGATAGATAGATAGATAGATAGATAGATAGATAGATAGACAGACAGACAGACAGACAGAAAGACAGACAGATAGATAGATACATAGATAGACTGCAACTCTTCTCCAGTGACTGCTGGCTTCTCTCTTACCTTCCTTATCTTTAGTTTAAGAGTGTGTTATGAAATTCTGTGACGTGCACCTGTTTGGGGACAGTCAACACTTTTCATTATCTCAGTGTTTTATATAATGACAGTGGTTGTAGTTTTGGACAAGGCCTTTAAAAAATTTTTTTTTTAAAACCTGTCTTTGTTTATGCTAATGAATACATACTGTTGTAAAGTCCAAAGACATTGTGTGTGTAAATCTGAAGTGGGTAAAAAAAACTGTAAGTTTATTGAAAAACAAAAATGTAATGAAGTCAACACTTTTTCCTCTTACTGTATTAGTTTTCTGTGTTAAAAATCATGTTTATCATGACTTTAACATACCTACGGACAGCACAGCTCTGAACACACCCCAAGTCTGTCAGTCCTCCCCTAGAGGCATTCGTTAAAAAAACGTGCTCTCTGCTGGAGCCACAATGATGTTGGCTTGATTAAAATAGAAGGGCTCTGGATATTGCGTGACTCTGGCCTTGTGGTGGAAAGCTGAGGTGAGAAGTGTCATTTTGCCAAAGGGAAACACTATGCTGCTCCTGTCACTTCGGTCAAAAGACACACATACAGCCCAGAAGACAAGGAGAATGTGGGGAAAAGCACAAAACTCTCGCTGTTTTTACAGCAAATTATCATTTCATTTATTGAAAGACAAATGTTTTGCAAACGCAATAAACACAACTGAAAAAGCCCCGTAAACATAATAACTGTGGTTCCTTCAGTGGCAGAGCTGCTTTAATTCAGCTACATTGGAGGCCGTAGAACATAAACAGCTCTCATACGGCGCTGTGGTGGGCAGTGGTGGCTTAGTAGTTAGGACGCTGCCTTTGGGACCTGAAGGTCGCAGGTTAGAGTCCCGGCCCGGGCACTACTGAGGTTCTGTTCCGCTAAACTGCTCCCCGGGTGCTGTTGATAGCTGCCCACTGCTCCACCTGTGCACGTGTGATGGGTTAAATGCAGAGGTCGCATTTCGTTGTGGTGCTTGAGTGTGTTTACAATGACAAACAGTGCCTGAAAGTTTTCTGCTAAAAAAATATGACCTAAAACATTAACCGGTTTTTCACAGCCAACCAAGAGAGAGTCCATCGAACTCCGTTGGACAACTGGTGGCTGTGGCATCACCAGAGTGTTGAACTCGCAATTAGACAAATGTGCCATTTAGGAGCCTGGCTGTAATTTACATTACATTTTGAAAATTTGGAAGAATGAAATATGCCAAACATGTGGAAACAGTGAAAACCAGAAGTTCATCACTGTAAAATCTGATGAAATATTGATTAGAGGAACATCAGCGAAGGGCGATATTAACGAGGGCCGTGAGTCTGTCCAACAGCTTCTGTCCTGCTGTCTTCATAATGAAGACGAATGTAGATTTGGCTCTCAGTCATAGTTGGTCACATGTGATTAAACACACCCCTCTCTTTCTCTAAACTCTGCTTGAGTGACACACTGGAAATGATAATTTATGTAATACATCTGCCAAGTAATCGGCCTTCGCAGGAGCACAGTTTTAAAATGCATGGGATCAGCGTACTGCACAGGGCGAACGCCTGATTAGGTCTTTGTTTTCAGTTGTGATTAAGTCTTTATTTTCAACGCTGATTGAGCTTTTTTTGCCTCAGCATTTACATACAGTAAACCCACTCACCTGGGCCTGCATCAGCTCCTCAGAGTGGGAGGGCTGATCCAGGGTCTGCTCCTGCCATTGAAGCTATAATAATTCAGTAGGGGGCTTGATTCTAGATCAGTGACCTCAAAACCTGGTCTGGTTTCACAGGTGAAGTGAGTAGCATTGACTCTCCAGTTATTTCACTACAATGGCATGTGTCAGAGGGGGATATATTGGGCAGCAAGTAAACGGTCAGTTCTTGAAGTCGATATGCTGGAAGCAGGAGCTTAAGGATCTGACACACTTTGGAGCATGCTGGGTCCAAACGAATTGGATCACTCACTTCTTGCTGACGAATCCATTTCTCTCGCACGTCATTTCCTGCGTCACTTCTCGTATGGGTTTCCGTGTTGAACCATACGTGGTGGAGCAGACAGGCTGCCCGGAGATTCCTCCTGGTGAAAGATCTTGTAGTGTAAGCTCCTGTCACTGATCAATCAAACAGACTACGACTTACATTTACATTTAAAATGTAATAATGAAATAATCAAGCATTACCGCTGCACAGGGCAACACTGAAGTGAGAGCTACAAGAAAGTTCACATGGGCTTATGTGCTGAGGCGGGTGTGGAACAGTCTGGAAGAGTCTTGAGACGCTTCTTGAATGTGGAGAGAGACTCTGCAGATCTAAGGTCACTGGGCAGCTCGTTCCACCAGTGAGGAACAATGAAGGAGAAGAGTCTGGAGCGGTGTCTGATCCCACGTGGGGATGTAATCTCCAACCGCTGGTCCCTCGCTGATCTGAGTGATCTGGTGGGTGTGTAGGATCAGTGTGTCCATGTAGCCGGGAGCTGATCCACTGATGATCCTGACCCTCAAGGACTTGAACGTGATTCGAACCAAGATGGGAATCCAAAGCAGGGAGCCAAGCAGTGGTGTCGCGTGAGCGCGTTTCTGCTGGGCGTAGATCAGCCGAGATGGTGCATTCTGAATCCTCTGCAGTGGCTTGATTGAGGCTGCAGCAAGTTGCAGTAGTCAAGGCGAGACATCACAAGTGCCAGAACTAGCAGTTGCATGGCATGCTCTGGAAGGTCTGGTCTGATCTTGCAGGTGTTGTAGAGCGTGAATCTGCAAGATTGTGAGGTTGATGCAATAAAGTCCTTGAACTCTTTGCAGCTCTGGTCAGCGTGATGACCGATGAGCCGAGCTGGATGGAGATTCAGTTGGGCTGGTGGTGAGGATTAGAAGCTCGGTCTTAGATAGGTTGAGCTGGAGGTGTCGGTCCATCATCCAGCATGCGATGTCTGAGGCATGATGTGATTCTGGAGAAGATGGTATTGGTGCAGTCCTCTAATTACACAAAAACTAGTGTGAATAGTGGTGGTGATGGCTTTGAAAGTTGTAGTGTGTGCAAAGCAGTAAAGAGAGCTGATATTGGGTCTGATTCTTCCACAGCCATGATGTTCGTTACCCCAGAGTAGGCCTATGAGAAAGTGGTACACACTGTCCTGCAGTGTTAGAACATCTGGCTATTGTCTAGTCCTCACATTTTATGCAATGGTTCCTAGTGGTTACTGATTTACCCATGTGATCTGCGGGTCGCAGGTTCAAGTCCCAGCCCAGGTATCTGCTGTTGATAACTGCTGCTGCTCCATGTGTGGACGGTTTAAATGCAGAGGTCTCATTTCGTTGTAGTGCACTCTGTGTGATGCGGTGTGTTTACAAAGTAAAATAGTCACCTAGCTAGCCAACAGTATCGAGCCTTTTGGAGCAAGACGTATTCACTGGGTTGCCGTCTTTAAAGGGTGTTTATGACCCAAACAGCTCATTTTCTTGCCAAAACATTAGCTAAGTCCACTCTTCTTCCACTGTAGACTTGTTTTTTTTAACAATATTCCCTCCCTAAATGTCATGATAAATCAACCGTACATGGTTATGCATTTTGTATGTCAGTCTAAAGGTCTTTTCCTCTCCAAGCAGACTCCAGTCTTTTTCCACACCTCTGACTTGCAAGACGGGCAAATTCAGAGCTTCGTTTGGTGAACGGCTCTAAATTCAGGAGCCGTTCAGGACAGTTCCACTCAGACTGACCTGCTGATGCTCCCCACACAGCTGTGTGGCAGTCCGTCGTCCTTCGGCGTCCTAACAGCAGCTAATAAAAGAGCTGTGGTCAGTGCGGCTGCGGTGGCCTGTTGCTCCAGCTGTCAAACTCGATCAAACCCTTGAGTGTCCGGAACGTCTAAAGGGGCCCATTGTCTCGAAGCAAGAAGCACAAACTGACAGAGGAGTTTATTAATGTCTGCCACGAGGCGTGAGACGGGGCTACAAGCTCATTTAATCAAAGCCTGCTGTGCTTTCACTCCGAGACAGTGTCTCTTACAATTACCTGGGAAGCTGCTAGAACCAGTCACTGTGATTAGGAATCAAAAGAGGTTCGGTGTTGGAGGTTTTTTGCTTTATGAGGAAATTGGATGTGTTTTTAACTAATAACCCCAAACATCAAGGTAGACATGCGTTAAGTATGATGAGTGAGCTAATTTAGGACGACTAATGCATGTTATTATGGTGTTTTGGGTCATGGCAGATGTTTCAGAAGAATGTCATGGAGAAAGATTTTGAGCTTAAAAAACCACAAATAATAATAATAATATGCTGGTTATTACTTATAATATCATTATTATATTATTAATAATATTATATTATTATTATTATTATTATTAACAATGATAATAATACCAATAATATATTGGTTGTTATTACCAATAATAATATTTTAACAACAACAACAACAACAACAATAATAATAATAATAATAATAATAATAATAATTATTATTATTATTATTATTATTATTATTATAAACTTTTTTTGTATAAATGCTCAACCTGCTTGGCCATAAATCAGTTAAAAAGTTTTTAAAAGTGGCAGAGAGGTTCATTAATGTCTGCCACCCATCATGCCTAAAAAAAATAATAAATTATCTGTCTATCTATTTATCTCTATCTAAGTGAAGTAAGCATTGAATTGATTATTTTTATGACTCATCAGATTCCCATGTTCAGCACTATCAAATTCTTGTCAGTGTAATTGATTAATTCAGGCACCAGTCAGTGAGAGCCAGGAGAAAAGAGGTTAGAATCAATCGAGAAGAAAATTTATATTTGAAAAAAATTCAAATTTTCTGCCCAAATTAGTTGTTTCCAATTCAAATGACTAGCTAGGAATCACCCTATCGCACAATACCACCAGCACTGGGAGGGTGAAGGCGAAAACGTGCTTCCACCAAGCCACATGAAATTACACTGTATAAACTAACACATCACTGCACAGAAAAGCGCTGACCACCAGTTCTGCCAGAAGACATCCATGCTGGCCAGCATCCCTCTTTGAGTGATGAGGGAGAGAGAGGGCCACCCAGAGAGAGCCAACTGTGCTCTCTTGGACTCCTGGCCACGAATGGCAGTAGCAGCAACCACCACAAGTTCACCACAACGAAATGTGACCTCTGCATTTAACCCATCATACCTTGCACAAAGAAACCTTAGTGGTACCTGGGCCAGGACTTGCACCTGCGACCTTCTGTTCACACGAACAAGGTCCTAGGCCTCCACTGCCCACGGTGTATGTGGCACTCAAACCTCTGCTTCAGTCTGAAACTCTGACCTTTAAAATGAAAAAACGAACCACAGCACCAACTGTGTCTAAAGCCATTAGTGCCAATGTATGTTTTTGACATGCGTTTTTGTTGTTTGTTGCTGTTTTTAGGCTCTAAATCTTTTAAATTAGACATTAATGGGCCCTCTGGTGCAGACAGGAACTCTCCCAGATATACAGAATAACTAGATAAAACAGACCATGGTTTTAACAAATGAAAATAAAAATAATTTTGTACCGATTTAGATCCAAATTGCTTTTAGTCCCAGCCCTTTGAAATGCACTCCCTCAAAAAACACAGTCTGAATGAGCAGTCGTCCAATCTAGAAACCCATCTTTCGTCCTCACTGAGCTAAAACCACTTTAACCAACATTAGCCGAGAACCATCACCCCCCCATTCATCAACAGCAGGCCAGGCCCAGCCAGGATAGGACAGGGGCAGTAATGCTTAGGTGTTACAAGAGGCCTCCAGAGATTTAGGGGCTTTGAACTTATCTCTATAGAAATCCTGCCATTGTGATGGGGAGAGGTGGCCGCATTTGGTGCTGGGAGATTCTCCTCTGATTCACAGAGACAGAGACAGCCTCACCGGACCAGGCTTTCAGACCCCCCCCCCCTTTCTCTCCGGGATGCCCAGAGCGCCGTGCCACGCTGTCAAAGGGAGCAGCACTCAGCCATCCGGCTGCAGGATAAAAATCTACTTTAATACATCTCCTTTGCGCGCTGCCCCTTTCGGCCGCATGAAACCCCTCTCTTAAGTCTTTGTCTGGCTTGAGGAAATGTCCACAGCTGTTTTTTTTTTTACCCTCAGCCCGTTGAAACATGGCTTTTCACAGAGCTGCTATGTGACCAGACTGAGAGACCCAAGCTCTTGTCTTTCGCATACGTCTGAAAAGACTCCCTGACATCGTACAGACCTCACTTATATTGTTTTAACAGCGGTTGGGAACAGGGATGGATTTTCTATCCCAGGACGTTTAAATATTGTTCATTTCTAACAGCTGTGATGTGCGTACAGTTCTCCAGTCTTCTACAGAAGTGGTTCCAAGCTGTGGTCCTGGTTCCTCGTGCTCTGTACGTTTCAGTGCTTTCCAAGCTACCAGCACACTTGATCCAGCTAATTAGCGTTCCAGGACTGATGTTGGGAACCTATGTTTGGTAACAGGTAGGACAAACACATTTAAAGGAACAGTTATGCAAAAAAAATCTAAAAAAGGCAAAGTCAATTGGCTTCTTTAGTTTAGACCTGGAGGCTAACCATGCAACAAACACTAAAACACAAGTCACCCAGATCTTTCCAGTGAATACATCCTCAAAATCTGTACCTCCATTAGGGTGGCACCAACTGGTAGATGTGGTTTAGAACATAGCATGACTTACTGTGGACTATGAAAAGGAACAAAATGTCACCATGTAGCTGAATGCTCCGAACAGCTTTTTTAGACAAACCGCAGAAGCAGGACCGATGTTCTAAGAACCATCATATATACGGTGGATTCCGAGGTCAGTCCTCCCTACGACTGCTTTGTGAACACCAACCCTGGTGTTGCCTGAATTGGCTGCACGTACCTGTGAAGTTTAGTTCATGTTTAAAGCTCACGGTAAGCCATACTGTGTCCTAAACCACACCTACAAATCTGTCCACCTTCATGAAGAGCTGGATGTTTATAGCTCACAGTAAGTCATATTGTGTCCTAAACCACACCTACAAGTCTGCTTCACCTAAATGAAGTACTGGATATGTATAGCTCACAGTAAGTCATATAGTGTCCTCAACCACACCTACACGTCTGCTCTACCTTCCTGAAGAGCTGGATGTTTATAGCTCACAGTAAGTCATATTGTGTCCTCAACCACACCTACAAGTCTGCTTCACCTACATGAAGTACTGGATATGTATAGCTCACAGTAAGTCATACTGTGTCCTAAACCACACCTACACATTTGCTCTACCTTCGTGAAGAGCTGGATGTTTATAGCTCACAGTAAGTCATATTGTGTCCTAAACCACACCTACAAGTCTGCTTCACCTTAATGAAGAATTGGATTTTACAGCTCACAGTAAGTCATACTGAGTCCTCAACCACAGCTACAAGTCTGCCCACCTTAATAAAGAGCTGGATGTTTATAGCTCACAGTAAGTCATACTGAGTCCTCAACCACACCTACAAGTCTGCTTCATCTTAATGAAGAGCTGGATGTTTATAGCTAACAGTAAGTCATACTGTGTTCTAAACCACACCCACAAGTTTGATCCACCTTAATAAAGAAATACATGTGGTCGGAGTGGCATTCAAAAAATTTAGGTGACTATTGCTGTCTAGTCCTCGTTAGCAAAGAAACAAAATTTGGGCTCCAAACACATCTTCACATCATCTGATCAGTCTCATCCGGGTAAATCCGAGTGAAAACTGCTCACATTTGATTTTTGCCAAACTATTCCTTTAACAACCCAGATGGTCCTTATGGGCAGCCTGTGCCTTGACCAATACAATGCACAACTGAAAACAATGGAACCTGTTCCAGCATAATTACACCACTGGGAAATTAAAATATGTCTTTTTTGTCTGACGTCATATCAGTAAACAGCAGCTCTGACTTATTTACCCGGGGAGACTGTTTCCACATAGGGGCATTTTAAGAAAGGGTCTTAATCATGAATATTAACAAATTCATCTGAAACAGTTAGTATTTATGAATGCATATAAAGCCAAAAAATAATAAGGAATAAAAATGAATTATCTTTAAATTGAGGGTTAGACTGTGTGCACTTTTTCTGTTTGTTGGATGTGGAATGTCAACTTTACTGCTGATCGGTGGTGTTTAATCGAGAAAGGTGATGTGAGGATCCTGACGTCCAAGGTGGACAATAAGTTATATTTACTCAGTTACATGTGTGTAAGCGATATTTTAATCGATTTTTATTTTCTTGAGTAAACAAAAAAAAACTTTTACTATACTGCCACTGTTAGATGCTGGTGTTTGATGGATAATGCTAATGTTTAATAGATAATGCTGGTGTTTGATGGACAATGCTGTTGTTTGATGGACAGTGCTGTTGTTTGATGGACAATGCTGATGTTTGATGGATAATGCTGTTGTTTGATGGATAATGCTAATGTTTGATGGATGATTCTGCTGCGTGATTAATATTATTGGTGTTTGAAGGATAATGCTGGTGTTTGATGGATAATGCTGTTGTTTGATGGATAATGCTAATGTTTGATGGATGATTCTGCTGCGTGATTAATATTATTGGTGTTTGAAGGATAATGCTGGTGTTTGATGGATAATGCTGGTGTTTGATGAATAATGCTAATGTTTGATGGATAATGCTGGGCAGAGTTAGGCAGTGACGGAGACGTCTGGGCGGAGCTAGGCGGAGACGACGACATTGACGACGACGTTGACATGGAATTGACAGGGTCCAGAGACTTGGGGACATGGGGATGGGACTCAGCGGCTTCCCTAGTGTGGGGGCAGAGTCCTCTGGTGCCCTTGACGTGGGAGTGGAGCTGCTCGATGACTTCCCTGATGCGGGGGCGGAGCTGCTTGGTGATTCGGAGCAGTGGCTTTGCGATTCGGAGGCGTGACTTGGTGATGCGGAGGTGGGGCTCAGCAATGCTGAGGCAGGGCTCTTGCATGTGGAAGCTGGGCTCGGCGATGTGGATGACGTGGACGACATGAAGGCGAGGTTCCCGGAAGCGAAAACTGGGTTTGGCGGTGAGGAAGAGGCGGAGCCAAAGAGTAGACTGGCCTTGCTGCTGCTTCAATAATTCGGCTCATCTTTCTGTCACGTATATGGGGTGTTTGAGGAAGCAAACGAAGCGAGCGTGTGAAAAAAAAAAGGGATTAATTAACAAAACGACAAACACTAAGCACATAAACGGGGTAAAAAACAGGGCAGAACGACATGAAGACATACAAAGACCAGCACCACTAAACCAAACACAGGAGACTAAATAGTAAACATAAATGAGGGACACCTGACATGGGACGTGATGACAGGAAACGAGAAACAGGTGTGAGGCGGGGCTGGGGCTTGATTAGATAAACACGAGTAACACAAACACATGGCTACCAAAATACAAACACAGACAGGACACGTGGGGCGTGACACGTGACAAACACATCTCACATAATTAGAAATCAAAACTTTTTTTCTCCTTTTAACTAGTTTTGCATTTGCTTTACATTATTTGAAAACACCAGTTACACTATATTGTCTAATATATAAGATAAATGATAAAGAATAATGTCCCGAAGTAAAATATTGTCACATTAACTGAAACTGAGAGAAGAAATGAAGACTTTAGAAGCCTGAGAATTTAGCCCCCAAATTCGGCTGCTCAGCACATGCATCTGGCCATACCCTTGACTCTGTTGCACCTTAAAAAGGTCAGTATGACAAATTATTGCTATCAGTTTTTCTAATTCATGGCTTCAGTCGAAGTGAACGTGGACCGAAACTGAAGCCTCAGGCTACACCTCCCACAATCGATTTAAACATGAACTGAGAGCTTCCATCAAGAAAACAAGAGCACCATCTCAGACTGTGTGTTCCTGATGATGATTATGCATAGATGAAAGCATCTAATTTATAAATGATTTACACCATGGCAACAGGCAACTCCGATTACGCAACATTTTTCAAAAGTGAACCATACATGCGCCCTGCTTCTTCTTAATGTCCCCATGCAAATTTAAACAGCCAATTCACTAACAAGCACCACTTTCACATTTCAGATGGCTTTTTAAATAGCTTTTCATGAGTTGTACATGAGCAACAGCTCTAAACAGTGGAAAGGTCAGTCTAGAGGCCCTAACCAGTAGGCCACCACTGCCCATCATCGTCTACCTGCAACTAAGCACAACATCCAAATGAAACTGTGCAGTTATTATTTTGGTAACACTTTGCCGTGAAAGTCCCTTATAGATGCTTTGTAGATGCACAGCTTGATCTCTATGCTCAGCTGGTAAAGCATAAAGCGCAAGAACCAACTAACATTTATGGGCGTGTCCAAATCCATTTTGCTATTTTGACGACGCCAGCAGAAGGAGCAAAAATGTTGACACCAGACAGGCCAGGAGAACTTAAGTAGGGGAGATCTGGAGTCACATGGTATGTCTTTATTTTGTCCCTGGTCCTGCCATGTGTTTTAACATAGTTTTATTACATTTTTCGTCCTATTTTCCCCTTTTCTTCATGTTTTCTACAGGTTACGCTACATGGGTCAGTCTCCAAACCCAGGATAAGGCCCAGTCCCAATCTACATTTTGCTTTCAATGAAAAATCTCCATTCAGAATATTGTCCAGTGCAGGATTAGGCATAATCCCTGTCTTGGAAACCGATATTTTCTACTATTTCTTCGAGCAGTGTGTAAAAACAAGCTCTTTTTGTGGGAAAACTGATGTGTTCACCCCTTTTCGAGGTAGCTTTAATGACATATTTGCTTAATAATTTATCCTGCCATAATATTGTTTAACCATGCGTATGTACCGACACAGGCTTTCTCAGTCCACACACTTCCCGACTAAATGGTGCATGCAAAACAGGCTCAGTTGATGTCCTAATTTAGCATGTGATGTAGTGCAGTATATGTGGTTTGTGCAGCTGAAGAAACCAAGCTGTCCGGTCCTGAATCACCCGAAAAACTGCATATCTCATCCGAACACTTTGAATCAGCCGCCTCTGTGCATCAAGCAACACTCTCCAATTGATCTTTAAGACTTAACAACGATTCTCTGAGCTGGAGCTGCTACAGGAGCCGATTTCTCAACAGAAGAAGGTGTTCTCGCGTTTGCTGCTGGGCAAACTTACCCATGTGGTCAACTATACCTAATGGTCTTAAAGTTCTGCTTTGTCTGCAGGTCCTGATGTTCCCAATCTTGCTCTTGATCTATCAGGATCTGGCCTCCAGCAGGGTGAATGAACTCGTTTGCCTCCAGAAACACACTTTTTCATTTAGTTTCAATCCTGACTTTTGTTCCTGTGCTAAAACACTACAGTCTTTTGCTTTTCCCCAAATCACTTCATCACCCAGGAGGATCCCCACACGTTCCGTGCTGTCGGACTGCTGGAGCTGAGCAGGTTCCAAGAGGTAGATGAAGGAACCTGTACTTCCTGGATGGAGTGGTGTAAAGAGATTTTATATCTAGACTTGTTCTTCCTGAAGTCATTTTCTTAGTTTTTGCACTGCATTTACTTTAACACGCTTGGCATCAGCACTAAACGACTCGAGCTGCGTTTATGCGTGCTCTGATGCCTGGCGTTTTCAAGAATTCTTGATCAACCGCATCTTAACTCTGACAGTTTCGACTCAATTACACAATGTGCGAGTTGTGTGAGTCGCAGGACTTATTTGTCAGATGTGACAGGTCGTATGCTAATGAGCAGCACTTTGGGGGGAATTGTTCTGTGCTGAACTCACCCTCCCCGAAATGGACTGCCAATGACAAAAATTTTATAAAATTTCATCTTTAATATGAAAGTGACGATCACTGTGAAAACACCCCATCACACAGAGTGCACCACAATGAAATGTGACCTCTGCATTTAACCCATCCACACGTGGAGCAGCAGGACCCGGGATACAGTGTAGCGGTCATTGCTCAAGGGCGCTTCAGTGATCCTATTCACATGGGCGAGTCCCCTAACCACTTTTAATTTTGCTTCTCTCCAAACAAATCACCTATGTCTATGTAAAATAATGTGAAATATGTTTTAGGAGTTAAGTTAATTTATTTGGAGGGAATCCTGATGCTTAATTTAAAAATTAAGGGTTATAAGGTTTGTAATGAAAAGGCCTGGGCTGGATACAGACCTAGATTTATTTGCAGGTTAAAGCACTGTTGTTTTAAATGTGCAGAACGTTTTTTTTACTTCCTTCAGCTAAGACACTTTAAGATGGAGCTTCCAAGAAAGAACAGTCAAGCTTTCAGCTCTTGAAATGTTCTATTACCTTTAATGCAGGGAATGTCAAATATTCAAGCATTTATTGGTTGATTATAAAAATCCATGAATGGAAAGTTCATTTATAAGGTATATTTCAATGTGAAATTGAACCAGAAACATGCATTTTAGGATGCAAAACAAAAAAACTAAGAAAAAAAAAACAGTAAAACCCAGTGGAATCAGCATGAAAGTCACAGTACTGAGATTTAATAACAAAATATACGAAGGTAGCACTTTATAATATGGAACACTTTTGGATTATGGAGTCATTTGTTTAACAAAGCCCAAATTAGACAAGGATATGTATTATATTTGTCCAAAAACCCATATTTATAAGGGGATTGTTCTCTATGCATTAGAATTGAATCATTATGGCCTCTATTAGTGCATAATTAGATTTGTCCAGGACTGGCTGCCCCAGCAACGTGCCTTGGATGCATTTGTCTACAATAAGAAAGAGACTGGACAAACTAGACCGGCATTGCACCGGCAACTCAAGAAAAATGTACCATTTAACAGTAAGAGTGCACAAGTGTGGTATAGGCAGCTCTCAGGAGAGGAAGCTCATACCAGCTGTGAAGCATGGTGGTGGAAATGTTATGGCTTGAGGTTGCTTTGCTGCCTTGGGGACTGGGGAGCTTGCAGTCATTCAGGATAATCTGAAGCCATCTGTCTGAAAGTTGAAGTTGAACTGGGGGTGGACTGTTCAACAGGGAAATGATCCTTGGTAGCAAATCTACCAAGGTAATGGTTCATAAAGAAGAACTGAAAGACTTTTAACACCATTAAAATGGGCAGCACACACAAGAAAACCCTCAAACATCTTGAACACAGCTAAAGGAGCAAAAGGTTAAAAGTTTCAACAAGCCAATGTCAGAGACTGGTGCATGATTATGTAAAATATTGTGCTGCTAAAGGAGGCAATATTAGCTTTTAAGGGCCTACTTACTTACTCTGGGAGAGAATATTACATCCGTTGATATTTAAAGAAACTGCTTTTCCTCGAGGTTTTGTTCGATATATGACCTTTCTTTTGTAGGTGCTGTATCACATTTGTAATGGTTCTTAAAAAATTTAGAAAAATGTTGTTTTTCATGGGTATTGTGTACTTATTTTTTTACATGACCGACTATAAGATTCGGGACTCAGGATCTGGAGCTGCGAGGCCAGGAGATGACTGGAGTTCCAGTCGAGGGCTCAAGTTCAATAGCGATCTCACAGATCAGCTGCACCTGAATTCACGCTTGGATTTGGATTTTTGTGTTCTCTCTAGTCACACACACATACACACACACACTTACACACACTTCTCTCTCTCATAACTTACACAAACAAACAAATTTACATATAACAAAACAGTCACAGCCTCCTATACACACCCTAACTAACCTATATTTTAGCATATACACTCAAACGCACCAGATACTCATGAAAAATCTATATAAGACATTTTGTCATTTTTTTTCCTTCAATTTTTTAATTCAAATATTTCTTTATTGTTAGTTTGGTTGGTTTGTCTGGTTTTTGTGCCCACAGGGGCATTTGTTTGTTGTACTGTCTGTCACACTGCTGTGTATCCTTCACAGATTGCGTTCATGACACAGACAAACCTTTAATCACTAAAAACAGGTCATAATGATTTCAATTCAATGCAGAGTGAACCAAGACGTGTCTAATTTGGGCTGGAGCGATGACATGACCCCAATAAATCCCCATGTTGTGCTTTCCATAAAATACTTCTGATACATGTTTTTCAAAGTAAAAACACTAGACGATGGTTTTAGGCTCCTTTATCCACCTTTGCCTTAACCCTTTAATGGCAACACCAAGACAAAAGCAACAAAAATATTTGTATTTTCTATTCATTTGGGGCAATAATAATTATTATTATTGTTTTTATACATTTTTGAATTTTAATTTTTTTTATTTTCATAACGATAACAGGTGTTTTTTTTTATTTAAGCAACGCTATAGTTTTTTTAATCTAGGCCTCTATCAGAAAGTCGATATTTCTTTGTCATAAAACTCTTGGATTCTCTTAAAAATTCTGTGTGGACTTGTTTGACCATAACTGACCTGAACCAAATGGTAGAGATTGAACCGTCAGGTTGATTTAAGCTCAGTGCATGTTTCAGTGAGATATAGGGACTTAAAATGTGCTCGACCATATGACTGACCAGAGCACTGAAGGGTTAAAGAAATAAAGATAAGCATATTAGTCTTAATTAGAAAGCAAATCGCACCATCTCACCATCTCTCTCTCACTCTCTCTCAGAAACAGGTGGTGCTATCTAGACGTGCACTGCTGATTGTCTGTCAGGGCGAAACTGACCCCTTCCAATCTACTGAAGACCGTATCTACACATGAACGACATTCGCACACCCACAAACAACGCAGTCTAGCCTGTAGCAAATCAGAGCACATCTAATCTGTTGAGTATTTTAATCAATCCCCAGCCACAATTAAACATGCCAGCCGTGCCCAGGCTGCTGTCTGAAAAGATGACACCAAAATCAATCAGCGTAGCGCCTCCTTCTCGTCTCTAGGCTGAAGTTCCTCAGATGCCACACAAGTCATTTTTTCTGTTGGACCCTTCACCACTCCTCACCACTCTGCACTAATATAGTCCCCTCAACATATGACGTTTCTTTCTAGAAATAGCATCTCATGAAACATGGCGAGCACCATTGACAGCATTAGAAAAGATGACAAACCACAATGGTTCAATTGGTAGAAGATGGCAATTCACCCATGGACCAATCAGAAAATAGGAACAGATCAGATCAGACTGATAAAGCTAAAGTTGGCTTCTTACTAGAATTTTCCATTCCACCTTAAATGGAGCAGCAATTGCTTACTGGCACTGCTGGCCCATTTAAGGTGGAATGGAAAATTTCAATAAGAAGCTGATGGAAAATTTCAATAAGAAGCTGGCGATTGAGAAGCCAACCTTGGCTTCATCGCTGAGCCAGCGCGTCGCTTCATATTGAATATTATTATTTATGAAATAATAGGTTTCGGTTAAAGAGCGAAAGTGCACTACGCAGTGGCTCCAGCTCCTGACATGTTTAAAGGACACAGATGCTGTCGTCGTCTTTAGAAAAATAGGAATATGCACCACATTTGGTCAAAAGAACAAGAGGAGGAGATCGGCGTCTACACTACAGTGCAGGACTTCAGAACAGGGCGAAGGTAAAGTACATGTACATTTATGAAAACAAACAAAAATAAAAAAATCAGTCAAACGAAAGTAAAGTCATCTGTCACCGAGGAGAGCAGCAGTGTTTCCCATAGGATTCGGGACGGTCTTGCGCCTTCATTGTCATGTGACCTCAGCGTAGGTGATGGGACTCTGAAAAACCACAAGATAAACAAAACATGAGGATATCTGCTCCTGCTCTTCTGCTACACTCCATTTGTTCGGAAGACTGAACATCAGATTTCTAGCTCAGTGGTCCGCGAAAGTTTCCGAAGGGGCGCAGCCTCATCCCGGTCCTCGTCTGATGGCCAATGCCTTCACTCTCTAAATCTGTTTAACCCTTTAATGAAAAAAGCAATGAAGAAGATTCTTTTATTTTACAATCATTTGGGACAGTAACAATAGCATTTTTAACAATTGATTTTTTTAATTTTATAATACATTTTTAAATTATTTTTAGCAACCCCATAGTTTTATAAATATAGGTCTTTATCAAACAGTCGAGATTTCTTTTTATCAAAACTTTGATTATATAAAGAAACAAGTAAATATTAAATAAAATGATTGAATCCTCTTAAAAATTCTGTAAGGGATCCACAGAACGCCCTCAAATCTGCAACTAGGGTTCCTTTAGCTAATATCCGCTGAGGAAGACACAGTGGATTTTTTCACCATTACTGACCTAAACCCAGTGGTGACCCTTAGTGAACTGTGCTATTTGTTCTGTAGCTAATGCCAAATTTGGTACCACTTTACAATAAGCAGATTCTTATTAAGTGCTTATACGATTGCTTTATTTATGGTTTTTAATAACAGCATAAATGTCTTTGAAATAAAAAATAAATAAATAAATATTTATATATATATTATATATATTTCATATATATATATATAATTTATTAAAGAAATATATATATAAATGTATTAATATTTATTTTTAATTTTTTTTCACACTAAGAAATTGGATAAAGGGAGAAATCTGGATAAAAGAAAATATGATAAATCCATTTTTGCTCAATCAACGAGCATGTCGTACTTGCAGACCACTGTTCTAAGCTGATGTGCAGTCTGTAAATGTCATGCATCATACTGTGAACACCACAGCCTGTTGGAACAGAGGTTAGTTCTCTAACAGCGCTGGTGTAGACTTTCCTCACACTGGCCTTAACCACTTTAGAGATTAACAATACAGCCTTGAAGGAGCCAGTGATGGGGTGGGGGCCAGTCGTGCATCGCAGATTCATACAGTTTGTCTTCTACAGTCTGATAATCTTGATGAACTGCTTGCAGCGTCCCGCTGGCCCGCCCTCGCGTGAATCCAAAACCGAATGTGTGGAAGTGGCAATGCGCTATTCATCATACGAGCAGGAGAGTCACTGCTCCTGGAGGACACAGTTCGGAGGTTATGGACATGGCTCTCTGAGTTACAACCGCGCAGCCAGAGCTGTTGTGATATGGCACGAGAGGATCGTTGACGACTGATCAAGAAGCTGCTATTGATCCATGTACCTCTCATTAAAAACAGTGCTGTCACATCACAGAGCTGTTCTGTTCAACACAAATTCCAACCTTCTCGACCTGGATGTAAGAATGATGACTTGTAGGCATAGATACAGTCAAAAACAAAGAATGTTTCATTTAAACACAATGTAAAGAGTTTCACACCTCCAAGTTTTAGGTAGAGCCTCATAACAAATCCCCTATCCCTCCTGTTAAAGCACAGCACATTGCCTAATATTTAATGTATATGGTGTTTTAATATTCTCTGTATAATTTGCTGCTCTAGTCAGAATATAGCCTTGCAGCATCAGAGATGATCCTGTTGGGGGGTTGGGGGCACTTAACAAAGGATAAGTCTGAAATTAGCCCATAGATGTAAGTCAGCATGGCACTAAAGTCACAGTAAAACAAGGTAGATGTGGTATTCGGTGTTGACCAGAGAAGTCCCCCTTCTGAGCCTTGGTTCCTCCTGAGGTTTCTTCCTACAGCTAGGGAGTTTTTCCGTGCCTCTGTCGCCTTTGGCTTGCTCTTTGGGGGCTCGGACCCGGTTTCTGTAAAGCTGCTTTGTGACAACGTCAGTT
>JBBPDA010000175.1:0-17644 GCA_037974385.1 Arnoldichthys spilopterus | reverse complement strand
TGTGTGTGTGTGTGTGTGTGTGTGTTTGTGTGTGTGTGTGTGTGTGTGTGTGTGTGTGTGTGTGTGTGTGTGTGTGGTTGTATGCATGTGAGAGGTAGAGACAGAAACATATCACTTTAATTCACTTATTGCACTGCCCTCAATAACATCAGATTGCCTACAGAGAGGAAAATGTCGACAATAAAAGGGCATATCCATCAGACTGCATATGTCTCCCCCACAGTCTGTCATGTCTAGTTTGGCATTTTGTTTGGTTTGCTGCCAGTCAATGATGAAAAATTCAGAGCACTGAGTGACATCTTGCTTTTATTAATTCAAAATGCCTTTGATGGATTTGTCAGAGTTATAAGTCCTGTGTCAGATTTTCATAAACAAGTCATGAGAGCAGAAAGAAAACCAAGAAGTGAAAAGATAGAAAAAGAAACCTAATATTGTTGCATTAAAAATGGGATCTGATGAAAGATGAAAATATGTACAACTGTATTAAATACTCCCAGCCAAATTATGTGTTTTGTTAATTTTCTAAGTGAAGTACACATAATATTTATTTTAATATATTAATAATTTAACAAAAATTCATTTTTATACATTACATTGTATCGAAATCTCATATCTTCATTGGTGTCCCATGAAAAGATATAAAAAATATTTCCAGAAATGTGAGGAGTGTACTCACTTTTGTAAAATACTGTAACTGTTGCTTTGTTCATTTATGAGCACTGAGATTATAACCCAAAAAGACCTGAAGGCTTCACCCGTATTGTGCCAGGACGTCTATATGTTCCGTTTTCAACCACAAATGTGTAATGTGTTAAACATGGTGGGCCACTTGGTAGTAGTGGTACATGTACTAATACTAGTAGTAATCTTGGGTGTAAAAAACACTAGAACTCAGTAATGAATCTGAAGTGTGAAAAATGAATTTTTAGAACTTGAACAAATAATTCTCACATTACGCTTACTTCTGACTTAATTTAATCCCTGTCTGGAAATCTGCCCCTGAAGGCTGAATGCATTTGTGTAAGTCTCGGCTAAATCCATACTGAAGATAAGAATAGTTTAGCTGGATCCCTCCAAAGTCCTCACAGTTTGTTCTGGCTTTTCTGCAGTGACGTCATGCATCTATGAAGTCTGTTACCCCAGCCACGGTGATACCATGGTGACTGAGAGTGGTGTTGTTAGATAGCTGCTGGACCAAGTTGACCATTTATCTTTAGTAAAACAGCCAGTGAATTTGTCTATTGTTCATGATTTTTTGAATACAGAAAATGTGTTGAGATTCACGTGAAGTGACCTTTATGTGTGTTACAAATCTATGGTTTATAGCCAAAAGAAAATTGTATGTGATAGTTTAATGATTTTATATGTTTATCAAATTTCATTTACTAGGTGTAATGACATTCTTTGGAAAGAAAATACTGATTTAAAAATTGACTAAGCCCCTAAATACTCTAGATTCTCGCAGTTATTAGCAAATTTAAGTCTACATTAGACTAAATGCTGTAAGTATTTTGCATTGACCTGACATGAGTCCTTTTCTTCCTCTCAGTTCACAGCTACAATCTTGCCTATTTTCGTGTGGTTTTGTGAAATCAAAGTACATTAACCAAAATGAAGGAAGAAAAAGAATGGGGGAAAAAACTTTAACAGACACCCCAGCAGTCATAATAATAGCTGCACTACACACAGGCTGCACATTCACAGAGTGAGCACACCCAGTGAGCATTTTTGAGAAGCCTGATAATAGTTTGTACTTTTTATGTATGACAGGTGGGTAACTGCTCTGCACCACATCCCATTCAAAACATGCACAAATTAGCTTGTAATTAAGTGGAATAGACATTATTAGTGCACCTTGCCTTCACATAGTGGATACATTTAATTAAAATTAACTCTTCTCATTATAAAGTACACCTAATAAAGAGTTTGTAAAAATATCCAATTATCTGGAACGCCAAATGCTGTGCTCATGCAATGAGACAGGTGTGGTAGCTGAATGCCTGTTTCATTAGTAAACACTGCCCAGATCAGCTTAAGCTTTTGCGTCAAGCCTCACCTGAATATTAAGTGTGCCTGTCCTGAAGTGACTTTCAAAACAAACTCATAACAATAGCGAAACGCAATCACAACTAATTACGCATTCATCAGGAGTTGCCTGGAATCAGTAATTTAGACTGATTAGATTTCCCTTACTGAACAGTGACGTGTTGTTTTTAAACCTCTCTCTCTCTTTCTCTCTCTCTCTCCTGCTCCTTCCAAATACAGTTTCCAAACAACAGTGCACCAATATTTAGGGTTTATGGGGGTGGTGATGGATGTTTTATGGAAAGCAAGCTACACTCATTCATCATTATCTGAATATCTGTCCATCTTTCCTCTGCCTCTCTCCCCACTTTTTGGCCCATTACTTACAACAGACAGTCCGCCTGCCTAACCTGTGTAATTTCAATATGCACAGACTTAAACAAGACTTTAAGACTTAATGCTAATGCTATTTGTGCACTATTACCCTACAAAACACCAACTGGCATCAACACAAGAAAACCTGAAGATTTGTTCAGGGATTTTCACAAAGTTGACCTTCCTGTACATTTTTGTTGCCCCAGGAACTTCTTTTTTATGCAATTCTAAGTACAACAGTCATAAAATACTAGCTACAGTTAGCTAGTACAGGTTACAAGACTTTTCATTTTTTTAGTCAGCTAGTACGCATGATGTTTGTCTTAGTTTTTCTTTTTTAGTTTTTAGCTTGACCATAACTTTGGTAGCTAATGGTCTAAAACCTGAAACCTATGTTTGTAATCAAACTTATTTTACTTGTGCAATACACTGTTATGACACAAAAGGCATAAAACAGATAATCTAGGGCAAAGGTATTTAAACTACCCCAACCCGCTACACCCCCCAGGCTTCCACCACCTTTTCCCCAGATTCCTTTCATAGACAATAATTGTGTGTTCAGTTTTTAGAAAATGTCAGCAAAGTATACTGAAAGTACATTCCAACCATGATTACACAGCACATTTACATAGCTTCCAACAGAAAGACTCTCACCTTGTTCCAGAGGTCATAAAGCTGCTGTAGCCCAAAGCAGAGTTTTGATGATGTTCACAATTTTTACAGCCGCACTCAAAATGTTACTGTGTTCTTACCAAGTGAGTATGTACATTTTATTTGTATAGCAAATTTATAACACTTGCAATTAATAACAAGTGTGTGCCAACACAGTTCTCCACATGTAATACACTAGTTTACACAAAAGCACAAAACACAATAACACCCAGTTCTCATTTACCATAAACTATTTAATAGTTAACAGCCAATTGGTAAAAAATGTGAGCTTTTGAGTTTGGATTTAAAAATGGTCACTGAGTTTGCCTTTGTGATGCCTGTCAGCCACTGGTTAGCTTTTCTAGAGTGGTGACAAAGTAACAGCAAATAAATCCTTAAATGAAGTCATGTTGTTCTGGATTCAGTAATAGACTGGGAGCTATTGCAGAGATGCTAGTGTGCTACTGTGATCACTTCTTTGTAGCAGTTAATCGGACTGTAGTGTTCTGTACTAATTGCAAATGGGCAAGAGACTATTAATTCACTCCAAAATACAGTGATCTAGTTGGGATATAACAAAGGCATGTGTGATGGTTGTGAAAAAAAGAAGCGGGGGGTATTCCAACATAAAAACAGTATTTATAAATAAGAACAAAATAAATATTGTGTAATTGAACAAGGCTCATTTTAAAAGTCAGGATGGAGTAACAACTGCAAAAGAAATGGAACATTTCATATGAGAAACAAGTTTAGATGACTGGGAGAAAGTGACAGCATGAAATTTCTCAAAGATTGCAATTCTTTTCAGGTAGAGGAAAAGCTTTGTAACATAGGATGTAAAATTAACTATAATGTTTTTAGCCTTTTATATAAAAATGTTTAGAAAATTCTCACTGTTTTTTTAGCTACTTTTGGAAGATTGAAGATTTTGTACAACAGTAATCATATTAAACAGCAATTTGGGTTAATGATGTTTTTCTTATAATTATATGTGAGAAGTATTTAGCTCTTACATTTCTCACCTTTTCAGGAGATAAATCATTTTATGGGCACATTATCCTAACTGAAGGTGCTGAAGCATATCCCTAGGGCAAAAGGCAGAGAAAACCCTGGACAGGTCCATCACGGTGCGAATGCACACAGGTATGAGATCCAATCACATGTAAACCACATGTAAAGTCAAATTCTTTTTGCAGTCTGTTGTCTGCCTCTCTTGTTTGTAATTGCAAACTTTTGCTCTGCTCGTTTCCCTGTTACACACACATATTCTGCTGTGGCCTGACCCTAGTCACTAGGACTGAGGAAGCTTGTGTCTGAACACAGCTCTAATAAATAAGGCAACTCCTTCGCTATTGAAAGCACTGTTGTGGCTCCAATAAACAATGACATGAACCATATTTTTTCTCTCATTTTGTCTTTCTTTGCATTTGCACCTACTTGCCAACCTTTCATTTTTCCTTTAATACACATTTTCTCATTTTCCCAATGTCTGCACACACCCTGAGAACTGGCAAGTTATTATATTTTAATGCACTGAAGACATGAGCAAATTGCCAGTCTTATCCTGCTGCCAAACACATTAAATGACCTTAGACATCAAGAAATTGCTGAAAGTAATGTGTACTCTTAGTAAGGGCAGGTGAAATTGCAAAAATATGTTGTGACAACATATGTGTCACGATATTTACATTTGCGAACAATCTAAAACAGACAAACTGCACAAGCAACACATCAACATATACATGAGAGACATTACGTACAATGTGTTAATACTTATATATATTATTGGCTATTACAAATTCGTAGGTCGTCATATGTTCACTTGGAGAAGCCAAGCCTGGTTATTTATTATTTCTTTCCAAAATCAGTTCAAATACATTCAGGAAATAAAAACTGTGCACTAAAATGTCTAGAAAAATATCCCTGAAGATGATATGTTTACATCTTTTTACAAGGTTAAAGAACCTTTTCATTTGGAAAACAAATTTTTTGTACCTGACTTTACCTTTACCACAGGTACCAAATACGTTCTTCTGTGGCACCTGCAAAATAATGTTAACCAGACAGTTTGAATAAATTCTAAAAGATATTTCAAAACAATCTGAAGCACCCAGCAAATGTATAGCAAATCATGTATCTTTTCTTATTAGGCAATACTGCTAAAATGTCATGCAGTAAAAAAGTCATATAATACTAGAATTTTAATAATAAACGTTTTCAAATGAACTCACAATATTTCCGCCAATGCTGCTTGACAGACCACAGCTTTGTGGCTCGTTTGTGTGCACAGTCAACTCAGTTGATTGGCTTTGAAGCTCTTTTCCAACATCTCATTAAAAAAACCATGGCATCTCAAGCCCTTGTGGTCGAGTGTGTGTGTGTGTGTGTGTGTGTGTGTGTGTGTGTGTGTGATTGTATGACATGCGCTTAGCAAAATTGAGGTTAAAATAAAAGTTTCAACTGATCCCTGAGCCCTTTTGCCAATTAAACTTTGGAAAGTTATAAATGGGGAACTTTCCAATTGCAATTTTCCCTATTCACTCCATGTCAGTACTTAACACCTGTCACTGTGCACTTTTTAAAATGAGATGCATTCCAACAGGCAGTTAAAATCCTTCGCTCATTTTCAGGTTCATTCTTTCACTGCCTGCTAAAAAAGAACGGGGCTGTCACACAGCACATGGAGATCTGTGGATATTTGATTAGTTCATTTGACAATTTCAGGTTTATTATTAAAACTAAAATTTTTAAAGTTTTAAAATCATGCAATTCTCATAGTTTTTTTTTAGTATTTTGCAACCCTTTCTTCAGTGCTGCTTTATAACACCTGGGAAAATACAATAAAGACAGAAGAAACCAGTAAACATCTTGCTTCAGTCCAGTTTCTTAGATTAACTAAGAATTTAGTTGGGCTATTACAGTATATTCAAGTAAACATAACATCAGAAATGTTTAGACAATTCTTTGCAAAGAGGTCCAGGTTACTGGGCTAAAGCTGCCAACATGCTTCATCTTTTCTGGGACTCAGTAAAGACCACATCCCAGGCAAGAAATCTTGGTGTTATCATGGATGAAGATCTTCATTTCAGTGATCACATAAAAGCTGTCACTAAATCTGCATTTTGGCATCTCAGGAATATAGCTAAACTCAGGGATTTTGTATCAAAGCAGGACCTGGAGAAACTTATTCATGCCTTTATCTCCTGCAGGGTTGATTATTGCAATGCCCTTCCTATTGGCCTTCCTAAAAAGACATATGCAAAGTTCTACAATGACTAAAATGTTATCAGTAGAAAAGCCAAAAATTAGAGGCTTAGAGCTGTGAAAAAACCCAGGGCAGTTATTTGTCTTTAGTTAACTTAGGCACTATTCTAAACCTCTCTCTCTGGACAGTATTACTGTCCAATGCTTTTGTGGTCTTTTGGCCTTGAGTAGTCTGGTGAGTTTAAACAACGTAATCAGCCACACATGGGAGTTACAAAGACACTTATTCATAGGCAGCCCTTTCCCTGACCGTGTGTGTGTGCGTGTGTGCTTGTGTGTTTCTGGCTTGCTGATACTGCACATGTGTGTGAGAAAGTAAGTGTGTGAAAGTTATTTGCTCTTTAGCTCTGGCCTAAAGATCATCTGGTCCCCATAATCTCCACTCATGTATGTAAATAGGGAGGTCAGTGTGTATCCAAGCTCTTTACCTCTAAACATGCTAACACACTGCATATATGTGTTTATGCATGTGTGTGGGGGCTTTTTACGTCAGCTCTTTAAATCATGGCATGGTGTTAAAGCTCTCTGTAAAACTAATCCACCCATTTTTATACATTCTAATTTTATTGCACGTAAAACCAGCTATAGCAACCAATTAAAATCCTCGTACAGTAAAAAAAAAACACATTTAGACACACCCACCCACACTCACACGCATGTGCCATTTTGTGTTAAACAGAAGCACTTTTGAGAGTGCAAGCAAAAGACACACATATGCACTGTCCAAAATATGCTGACATGCAACCTCAACTATATTAAACATGTTCATATGTCAAAAGCCAAGGGAAAGCATCACTATGGTTATACATTTTACATCTTCAAAAGTCAAAGTGACCAGGATGGGGCTGAGGTGGGGTTTGATGCATTTTGTTATTTATGTGCTCACTTTCTGTACACACAGCATATCATGTCTTTCGGGAAAAAAACCTCATTTCTCCAAAACTTGGTTTCTAAAAACCAAGTAAATCTGGCCATTTGTCTTGATCCATTCATCAAAAAAAATTCTACACAATGTAAACGTCAGATGGTATTTTTTAAATCATAATTATTAATTATTTTTACGTATGGGAAACAATTTATATAAACGAAATAGGGAACCTTTGTATGACCAATGCCCTGTTATAAGAACTGACTTTGTAATGTGTACATGTATGTGAGTTACGTGTGTTGTCTGCCTGTTGTTACCACAACACTTGTGCCCACAAACACACAGTTTACTCCAATGTCTTAGTGACAGATTTCCTAACGGAGTTCTCCCTCTATCATTAGCCATTCACACACACTTTAGAACCCTGGCATGATGTCAACACTCCACCGTAAAAACCGGGCGTGGTCTGATGATTAAACACCCGACCTTCACATAACATTCCATCTGTGGGGCCAAAGCATATCGCCACGGTTACTGTGGGCCATCTCACACTGGACTTTATTTGTGTTGTTGCTATGGCTGCAGCATCCTGTTATTTCCACTGATGTTGACTGCTGCGGTGAGTGTGTAGGTGGGTCTATCTCCACACTGCCTTGAAACCATAAAGCTTCACTGATCGCTAGGTAACTATATTTCATTAACTAGATTAGAAGATCAGTTTGGAAACATTTGCCGTATTAATAACTTTTGACCTATAACTGACCTTTAGGAGAAGAACTCTTTGTGATATCTTCCACCGCAGCTGCTGGATGCTCAATTTGAATCCTCCTATTGATTAGATGTTTTGTTTTTTTCAGGGAAGGGATGGTGGGAGAGGTTGGAAGAGGTATAGTATTCCTTTGTTGTTGCTGTTGTTATTTTGCATCAAGCATAAGAATGATTAAGGAACATTTGTGTGAATACATGTATGTTTAAATGTTTATTACAATGCAAATCTACATTTGCAATAATAATACAAGGGGAGCAGGTAAAAACACATGAAAAAAAACATGGTTGTTACTTTTTGCCAGATGAATTTTGCAAAATTATGTATACAATATGCAGAGTCTGGTGTTGACTCACCTCTTCACAGAGTACTTGGGACTACTACAAAACTAACAAACTTACTAACATTTCTGGAAAAAAAAAAAAGTTATTGTATGTCAAGGTTTTGCATGAGCTCAGGTATAATCTAGATTGACTAGCAGCTCTTAAACCGAGTCTGAGTTTACTGGTATAGGAAGTCTTTCTTTGTTGACTAAAAAGCACCATGTAAGTCGCTCTGGACAAGAGAGTCTGCCAAATGCCGTAAATGTGTTGAGTACACTGTAAATGGTTGAAGTTGTAAAAGTAAGCAAAAAAGTCTGGTAAAAAGATAGAAAGTCAAACAAAAATTAACAGTAAATGTTTTCTCAAATATGGTGAATACCTGTAGAATTGCAGCCATATAATGTTAATGTTACTGATATTTTACACAACTTATACATTTATAAACTTGAATACATTTAATATGCTTACTGAAAGGAAGGCAACTGGTTTACCAACATGTTTAAAGTAAATTCTGTATTTCAGCATGATGACAGTTTAAAAAAGCCTGAGCTTTGCACAGTTTGTCACCCAAAGTTCCGAATTCCTGATATCTAGTCAAACTATAAGTTTATAAAAATAGGAAATCATTGAAAAAACTAAATTTGTCAGTTATTGTGCTTTGATACTTTTAATTAATCAATTAAACCACTTCCATGCTCTTAAGTTTTTTTTTATTATTATTTTCTCCTCAGACTTTCTGAAACTGTTAAGCATATATTTGATTTTTGATATCAAAATAAAAAAATGATTTTAGGGTCAGCTGAGAAATGGCATTCAGAAACAAATCTGTTTTGGGTACCTTCATGTAGTTTCCAGGATAGAAGGGATCTGTACTGATCCTGAAAGCCCATTTCACTTCCCTAGACGGGTGCAGCTGATGACTTTCTTAGCACACTGCAATTTTTTTCCCCTTCAATGAGGATGGGTGGCCTATTGGCAAGTTTCATATGCATATACCGATGTTCCTTTTGTGTGATAGAGATGATGTTTGCATCCCAGCTGAGCTGAGATAATGTTTTTGTCCCTGCTGATAACGACTATGCTTTAGCATTTACAAGATTTTAGTACAGTGACAGTGGTGTTCTTGATTGCTAGTGGGTTGAGTGTAGGAGAGTGCTTCCTGAAATTTATAATTATTTACACAGTTTTAGTGTCATTGAGGTCCAGATGGTTTCCAGCATATCATGTTGGCATCTAGTCTCCTTCATTCCAGTACAGGCTTTCATCTCTACTTATGATTAGGCTGAATACTCTAATGTCTGCTGCATTGAAATTGACTTTATATGATTAACAACAGTGATTATAAACTTTTAAATGTTAGTTGAAGCTATATGTTACAGCAAAATGTTAATTCTATTGTCCCTTTTTTAACACAAATTCACATTACTGCAATGTGTCCAATATAATTTTTTCATTGCCAGTATTAACTAATTAATTAGTTTGGAACTAGAGAAAGTTTTTCTTTTGAGCTCTATAGAAGAGAGCCAACAGCAAAATGTCATGGGGCTCAAGTAAAAGTGAATAAAGCACTCAATAGCTTTCAATGTGTTGCAGTAATGAAATGAAATAGCTAATTGCTATATTTTGTATATACATGTCTTAATAATCATTAAACAAAAAGTGTCCATGTTAATATTTCTCATTATCAATATAAAATCCTAGTGCAGAATGTGAAATTTGTCACTTAAATTAAACAGACTACCCTGTTACCACTAATAGTATTTATCCAGCAGGAATGTCCTGATCATATGAGATTTTGTTTCCAGTTGTTTTCAGTGGAAAAGAAACATCTTGCACACAAAACCCCTCACTTGAATGTAGAGTCCAGGGATCACAATGTTTAAATGTGAATAGCTTTCAGGATGCTGAAAATAAGGCTAAAAACTAAAACTTTATAATACATTTTTAAACCAGGCATCACTGTTTGTATGCACAAGAACAAGAAAACATAGTGTTTGCTGTTTAAGAAAACTCCAGTAGCTGGACCTAACTATATAAACAGCTCGATTTTTTACACTGCCATGAGTTTATAAGCACTTAATGAATTGTTAGGTGTCCACATTTCATTAGTGTCCTTGTGGCAAATCATAACAACCCTGGTCCCATCTTCATCCCAGCACAGCCTACTGTGTTCAATATTGGCCTTTTTCCGAAACGTCAGCGGAAAACGCTGCACCTCTAAGACTATTGATTAGAATATAAAAAAAAGTCCTAGTGGCTGTGCGTTGGTGTCACTTGCCACGGTACACACAAATTACACTTTTACGAGCCAATCTGCTGCTCTGTAATATGCCCGTCCGCTTCGAACTCCCTGGTGGGTAATTTTGTGACAACGCCGGCCCAGAGGAGGTGTATACATGCCTAACGAGAACGTAAATAACAGACCTCACAGACCTCAGTGAGAAGCCGCTTTGATGAGGCTGGGTGCTGGTGTGTTAAAGTGTTGTAGCAAAAGCTGCTTTAAGTACACTGCGCTTTGGGATGTTGTCCTAGATCACCTGACCTACGTACAGCTTCAGGTTTGCAAATATTAAAATTATAGTTTAATGGGAAAAAAATTTATTTCCTCTGACCCCTTTTGTAATGGACATGTTTAATATGAGTTTTTTTGTCACTGTTACTATGAGGCTAATGTAGTTAACTAGGACTTAGGACAGGATCCGGGACCTCCCAGACTTTACCTTGTTTGTGACTTTCACAATCTATAAATAAATGTTTATGCAATATTTAATGTTATCTATTCTCTAATTCTTTTTTTCCCATTAAAGTTATTTGTAAACTGCTTACTTGCCTGTTTAAATCTAAAGGGAGGAAGAAAGACAGACAGGCAGACAGAGAGAGAGAGAGAGAGAGAGAGAGAGAGAAAGAGAGAGAGGGGAAAAAAAAGTAAGTCTCAGTCACTCATGTTGTGGAAACGTGGTGTATTTTTGTGCATTTGAACCTCAGCAACTAGAATGAAGCTGACAAAATAAAATTAAATGTGTTGAACTTTTTTAAACATGTTGGTGTTTATTGGCCTTGTTTTTAGGACCTTACCCTTGTGAGCTGGAGGTTGCAGGTTCAAGTCCTGGCTTGGGCACCACAGAGGTTCCCTTGAGCACGGTACTGTCCAGCTACACTGCTCCCCGGGCGCTGTTGATAGCTGCTCGCTGCTCCACGTGTGCACATGTGATGGGTTAAATGCAGAGGTCATGTTTCATTATGGTGCTTGAGTGTGTTCAAATAGTCACTTTGCTTTAAACCAGCAGGCCAGTGGGACGCTCTTTGTCTATCTTTACACACTTGCCTCAAACCATGTAAAAATTTTAAATCTTTAGCAAAGTTTAAGCAAAGCAAAGGAAAATGTTTGTTTATGGTAGCTGATAATTTCTAAAATTTTGTACATTTTAGCAAATTGTTTCATGCCTAGGCCAACTCTAAACCTGCGGATTTGCAAACCCTGGAGAACACAGAGGCTCCTTGGTTACCATAATGCCATCTGACACAGTTAACAATCAAGTGGTTAACTAGTTGCATTAGCCATTCACGGAACTACACTTTTCCATGTCAGGACCACCTTTAATCACCTCTTTTATGTTCCACCCTGGAAAAAGAAAATAGCAAAGCTTAAGGCATGCAATTTGCAGGATACTAATAAGCTTTTTAGTTACATTAGCCTAATAGCTAATAGCAAAATTTCTGCCACATCTAGCATGTTTTCAGTAATTATATTTGAGAAGGGGTGATATTTTTTATTTCACTGAACTGCCTTTAATAATAGTAAATAAAGGGAAGAAGAGAAGTGAATCGGATGTGAGAGTTTGCTGCCAGTTGAAGAACAGAGTGCTAAAGCAGAACTTTTAAGGTTGTTTGCTCCCTCTGTCCTTCACATAGGTGATAACAAGGAGACATTAAGCAGACCAGATGGGAAGAGAACAGAGCCAAACAGTCGAATAATGTTTTATGGCTTGAACTCTCACAGATAGAGTGTGCACAATGTCCGAACAACAGCCAAGAGCCGTCAAAACAGTGTCCTAAAGTTTGTGCCAAATTACAAAGGATTTTCACACCTGAGTTCCACATCCTTACTCTCTCTTTCTATCTCTTTTTTTTCTGGGGGTCTATAGGAAGAAGTTCTGAAGTGTCATTGCCAAAGCATCACTCAAACCCTCTATAAATTGCTTTTTTCTGAGATTGAGCACATTGTTAGGCACTGTATTTCATTTTTACTATTGAGAATCATACAGAAACAACAAAACCTAATATATTTCACCTCCCTGACTGGTGCCATTGTAATAAAATAGTAAGTCTGTTTTATTCACTTTACTTGTCAGTGGTGTTAATGTTATGGCTGATCACTACTAGACAGCAGTCAATGCTTGATGTTGATGTGTTGGAAGCAGAAAAATAGAAAAGCACAAGTGACTGAAGTGAACTTTTATTATGAAAAAGCAAGATGTGACTTTTCATGATATGGACGTTAGCCATAGGGTCTTCTGGAAAGACTTCTGTGGTGTTCTTACCGCACTTTGACGTAACCTCTTTGTGAACACAGGGTCATTACAAGAGGAAGAAAGAACATCAGTGAAGCAGTTAGTTCAGCTTAATGCACACATTTGGCAGCAAGCCCTTTGAAGCCCTCCCTAATGTGCCTTTGATAAATCAGGCATTACCAGTAATTACAGTATACTCCTCTGCTCTCTGGGAGAGAGAGAGAGAGAGAGAGAGAGAGAGAGAGAGAGAGAGAGAGAGAGAGCGAGAGAGAGAGAGCACTCCCTTAGACCCAAGGGCTATATTATTCTGCCTACACCATCTCATTTTGGCAAATTAAAAAATGAGAGAAGCGCTGATAGCATGCTATTTAATGTAAACTGGAGGGAGGAAAGAAAAATATGCACACACACAGATCATTTTAAGCCTTCATTACATTTGATTAAATGAGAAACCCCACAGCTGATTAGATATAACAACAATTGAATTTTTGAAAGTTCCTAATCATGTAAGCAAGAAGGTTAAAACTCACATACATTTATAACATATACGTAGATGCTACATGGGCCTGTACAGCAAGAATGAAAAAACAACAGCAGTTCCTTTCCTCATGCCATCACCCTCATAAACAGCTGAAGACTTCCCATCATCTTTTTATTTAATCTGTACATTGATTGTATATTGTAGTGTACTGTCTAGATACTGTATAGTCTATTGTATATTGTGCATTGTATATTCTATATTGTGCATTGTATATTGTGGGAATATTGTATAGCCCTTCCTGTATCGTATATGCACTAACACACTTGATTTTGATTTTGATTTGTAACATCTACTTTAAATAATCAATAATTCCAGAATGGTTTATGCCTTCAATTTTTAAAAAGGATGTTTTGGTTTATGATTGACCAGATGAGTTCCTGCAGCAGTTCCTAAATTTATAGATCTTTTTTTATATGTAAATTTATAAAATAAGCAAATGATGCTCTCCAGAATAGCATATGTAAGTACTTTACTGAGTGCTTGAAAAGCATCCTTAAGCTTGAGTTAAGATATGACCAGAAACAGAAAACAGTGCCAGTACCTGGATACAAAAATACACAATAAACAGACATTATGGAGCAGTTTATATCAATATATATAGCAATATATTTTATTCCATATTAACTTAGTTTAGGTGACGACCTGACAGACATGTTGAGATGCAAGTTGAAAGTTGAGTGTCAGAGGCTGGAGAAAGGAGTGTCATTAGTAGCTATGGTAGCAAACTCCTTGAGCAGTGTGTACTAGGATCTTTCTGTTTTGAAATAGTTTTGAAAATGTATCATTGCATTAATGTGGTTAAATGTTAATGTAATCTGATTGTATTTTGGTGTATAGTGTGTTATTGGTGTATTTAAGTTTAACATGTAATTGTGTTCTCCAGCTGTGAAGAGCACATAAGTTGCTGTAGAAAAATCCCAACTTCTTCTCAGCTGGCCTTGTTTCAGTTAGACTCTGTTATGACTCAGTTTTCCTATTGTCATGGTGAAACTATTAGGGTATTCCTTTTCAAGTGGAGTATTGCCCATACACATGCATCATAAATGTTCACTGTACACAGAACCATGTGTGCAGTCTGTACTTCCTTCCACCTTTAGCAGTAAGACTGCATGGCTGTATTTTCAGACCAAATGACTAACACACAGTTCTTTTTCAGATGGTTCAAAATGTTTACTTTTGGCATTCTTTAAATCTGACTGCTCATAATTTTGTCATTCATACATTTTTTCAATGAATGGAAAAAGGAAACAAAACTCATGTCATTTTGATGGAATGTGCAATTAAAAGGAAAACTGAGTCACATGAGATTGACTTCATGTTAACTGACCACTGCACTTTTAAACCAATTAAACCTGTTAGGCTACAAGATTTGTTAAAGTTTATTACTTGTAGCTATTCTTAAAGTAAAACCTTAGCATCTCTTTTATCCCATTAGTGTCCATTTTTACGGTGTTGCAGATAACAAACTGTGGCAGCTAAACTTACGTTCCTAACCAACAAGCAGTAGACACAACCTGCCTGCAGCTTAATATGTGCTTGATTGTATGAGATAACAAAGGAACTTGTATTCAGATTAATAAACCTGCAGGGAAACTCTGGCACTTAATTGGCTGCATCTCTTCTGTGCTGCCAAAGTTGTTTTATATGGGCCCAGGCTAACATATATGCTACCGTTTGTACCGTGAAGAAACAGCAGGTGGCTAATTATGGCTTGAGGCTAGTTTCATGGCAAAAATTTATGTTGTAAAGGAGCTGAAATGGCTAAGGAAAGTTTTGCTCTTTTAGATGATGAAATCAATGATAACCAGTCTGTGGTCAGTGATTCCTATCAAGTCTTGATCCTGAGGGTAATACTTTGATTAAGTTTGCTAGTTCTGCTAATTCAGTTAGGCCAGGCAATATGTTTTTACATTATTAAGAAATTGAGAGAGAAAGAAATGTAATCTTTTTATTTATATATTTTTTGTTCACACTTAAATTTTGCTTTTACATACCTTTAAAAAGGTAAAAAAATTGGTCAAATGGAAAAGTTATGAAATAAGGTAAACACTTATTCTGTGGTCACTGAACCTTTTTATGTGCATGTTTTAGATCCAGTGTTCTGCTGGAAGATTTAGTTATGACCCAGTTTTAGCTTTTTGGCAGAAACACCCAGATGTTCATTTAACAACTTCTGATGTTTCATGCAACCCATGATGTCATGTGTATGATTCCCAAGGTCACTTGAGGAAAAAAAAACCCAAAACATCATAGATGTAAGGATAGTCTCCTTTCTGTATCAATCCATATATTTTGTATACACCAAATCTTTTATACATCTTGTATAACATTGTTCCAGTCGGTTTCAGAAGTGTCGAGAGGGCTCCAAGCATCGAAAAGGCTGTGTTTTAGCACATCTTACGTACATGTGGTATAAATCGTAATTTTGAGGACCCCCAAATACTCCCATCTAATGCATTTAACACTCTGCTCCTTAGCCATCTGTTTTCCTCTCCAACCACTATCTTTGCTGTCTATGAGGGTAAAATAAATATATTTCCTCTTTCAGGCAAGGTCATTAGAGCTCTGGTTGTTTAAAAAGTCTGCTGTAAGAGTGAATATGGGCGTTTTCAGGCATGTAGATAATTCTTATAAATCCACAGTGTGATTTAAATTTTTTATATTTTCTCTTTTCATTACTATATTCTCTAATTGCCCCCATGTTGGCTTTTATCCCACCTTATATTTATACCCCAGTGAAACAAGAAGGCATAGATGACTAGTTAAATTATTCTGAATACTATGGTAAACTTAAAGAAAAATGATACATTTAATTAGGCACATGAATGTTCATAAGGATTTGTAGGGGGTAACAAGTTTATGTATGTGCACGTATCATAATAGAACCTTAACATCTGATATACTTACAAAAAACTGCTTTGAAAAATATGTTCACCAGATTTCTTTCAGTGCCTTTTCAGCAGACTGTGCCCAGCAGGCGGTTTCTGCTCTGAGGCAATGCCAGAGGAAGTGGCACTAAGCAACACCTCTTCAAATTAACTGCCTAGACAGAAGACTCCCATGGAGATACCCCAGTGTGGGTCACTGATTTTGATGATGAGGCAAAAGTACTTATGACATACTCCATAAGTTTAAACAGCAATCTACCATGTCTTGAAAATCTTGTGACACAAGCAACGTTTAACAAACTAGCTGAAAGAAAATAAATTAAGCAATGTAGTGATGTAGTTTGTGCATCTATAGTGTGCCTAAACAAGAATAAGGAACCCACATCTGTCAAGCAATTTTACAATGAGCCAAGGTGATATAGTACAAATAAATGGTGAAACATTTAGAAATGCTAGACATTAATCTACACATAGCTTAACAGGAAACCTTTCAAAATAGGTCATTGTTATTTTTGGGGAAAAAAGTAATAATTTGTGACCTTTAAAATAATTTCAATAGAAACAAATTAAAATTTCTGTTAATATCAGTTAAAAGTAATAATAATAATAATAATAATAATAATAATAATAATAATAATAATAAAAAGATCTCTAGGTTTTATTACATTTTTTGGCAAAGTTATAAAAAATATGTTTTAGGGTCACTGTATTTTTGGGAAAAATATTGGATGCTAAAACACTTCTACTTAAATTAGTTTGCATACTGTTTATAATCCATACATATATATATATAAACATAAATATAATGCATACACTGGATGTGGTCCCATGGTTTCTCAATAGTATTTTTAACTCTGTTCTGCATGTGGGTTGATTTGGTCATTTCCGCCTAGTTTGTCTTTAAAGCTTAATAACTTTAGATCAGAAGGTCACAGAAACATCATTCAAATTAAAAATGGATCAAGACAAATGTACCATGAAGAAAATTGAGTTTAATTTCAAAATAAATATTTTACTATATATTTTATTCTGAGTTTAGTTTGTATTGTTTGTTAGAAAATGAGGAACCTTCATCATAAAAAGTCTCTTTAGTTTTAAATATATCCAAAAATACTCATAGTTTTGTCATATAATGTACGATGAGGGAGAATTTGCACTTGCACTTAAAGCTTAATAACCTCAGGTCAGAAGGTCACAGACACATCATTCAAACTGCAAACTGATCCGGACAGAAGTAGCATGAACACATTATGGGACCAGGCTTGAAATTTTATTTTTGAAGTTTTGTGTGGGTAAGCTGTTATTGAATGCTGTTGCAGTTTGACACATCGACTTCTGAGCAACACGTTTACGTTTTTTTTGCTGTTTTATGTGGATAATAAGTGTTTGGTGCTGTTTCTGTGTTGGAATGTGACTTTTCTGTCATGTTGTT
>JBBPDA010000155.1:86464-97013 GCA_037974385.1 Arnoldichthys spilopterus | reverse complement strand
CCCCCCCCCCCCCCCCCCCCCCCCCCCCCCCCCCCCCCCCCCCCCCCCCCCCCCCCCCCCCCCCCCCCACACACAACACAGCGCGACTCAAAACAAGCCTTGCAGTTTAACACCTACACAATCTCTCTCCACATCCCCAAAAACTGTCCCCGTTGACTTCAGCGCTAATAACAGGGAGGGGGTGAAAAGAATAAACTCTAGTCCCGCTTAAACGGCCCCAAAACCGCCGTCTATTTTAAATCCGCGTCTCGGCCAATAGCGAGTGCACAAACAATAACCGTCACTCCGTTAAACGGTGGGGGGTTTGATCGACACGTCGAGCAGCCAGTGACAATGAAGCCGCGTCCTGTGAGGGGGCGGGGTACATTTTAAAATTTGAACGCTCCTAACCAATCACCTTGGGCCCTTGAGGGCGGAGCCCGGCAGGCATTTAATCAAGCTTGTAGGAGCCGTAGCACAGAGTGCAGCAGTGGGAGAGACGCGCGGATTGTTTTTCTGGAGAGTGGAAGTGGATTAAAATTGTATTTATAGGTGAGTTTGGACCGTCTTAAAAATAAAACAGCCCATCGTTTCGTGTATAACGCTGAGCTTATATTTTGCGCATTATTCTGGTAACATTTTAGTCTTAATTTGGCTTTTTAACATGTTCAGCCACTTTTAGTCAGTTCTGTGCTAGTTTTACAGGCTAAAGGCTCCTGTTCACCTCCCAGGACTAGTTCCACTGTACTTTTGTTCGCATTTTGAGGGTTAAAAACGAAGTTAGGCGTGTTAAAAGTAACTTTGTGCGACTTAATGTGGTTTTAAAAATGCGAGTTTGGTAAAAAAAAAAAAAAGAAATAAGTGCCACCGAGTCTGTAAAAGTGGTGTTTGGTGAAAGCCGCGGCGCGGGTTTGTGGTAAACGGCCTCCTCAGGTTGTGTGGTAACGCAGCAGTTTAGGCGGGAAACAAGATGGAGGCTTCGCTTATTGTTCTGTTCAGGGTCCTGATCTGCTGGGAGCCGAGCGAGCAGCAGCCTGATCGGATTAAAGTGGCTGAAGCGCTTTTTTTGCTCTACAAGCTCCTAAACGCCTCGCCAGCTTTTAATTCACCTCCCTTTGTCCTCCCCCTCTCTTTCCCCCTTGTTACAAAAATAAGCAGCGTTTGACCCGTCTTCAGCGGCCATGGGTAAAGATCCTAACAAGCCGAGGGGAAAGACCTCCTCCTACGCGTTTTTCGTGCAGACCTGTCGGGAAGAGCACAAGAAAAAACACCCGGGCACCTCGGTGAACTTCGCCGAGTTCTCCAAGAAGTGCGCGGAGCGGTGGAAGGTGAGTTTTTCTAGCTTTACTGCTACTTTCTCATCCGACCGCGCGGAACGATTCGGTTCTTGTGAACGATTCCGTTCGGTCTTCTACGTTGTAACGTTTTAATATATACTATCGAGGTCATTTCAGTTCAACCCCACACACCGTGACGGTGTGTAACTTTTTTTGTGTATTTAAATGGTTTCACTGACTCGTGGGTGAATCGTTAACTCGAGCCGATTCATTTTCGAACGAATCATTCAAACCAATTCGAGTCGAGCTCCTCCCCCACCACTATGTTTTGAGTTTTTTTTGTAAAGAGGGGGTAGGACTAGCGTAACTGCGTCACAGGGGGAGGGGCCGAATAGTTTCAAAAGGGGCGGGGCTAAGTCAGCACCGGGGCAAATGCAGGGTGGCGCTGATGGGACAGCTTATAATCATTAGTGCTGTTTGTTCCAGACCATGTCACCCAAGGAAAAGACCAAGTTTGAAGACCTGGCCAAAAATGACAAGGTGCGCTACGACCGAGAGATGAAAAACTACGTGCCGCCCAAAGGCGCAAAGAAAGGGAAGAAAAAGAAGGACCCGAATGCGCCCAAAAGGCCACCGTGAGTGTATATGCTTTTTAAAAAAAAAAAATTTATACCATGTGCTGGGGCGGCAGTTTAGTGTTAATTTTTATTAAAAGCTGCGCCTTTCCTGCAGATCGGCTTTCTTCGTTTTCTGCTCTGACCATCGCCCCAAGGTGAAGAACGACAACCCAGGCATCTCCATTGGTGACATTGCAAAGAAGCTCGGTGACATGTGGTCCAAACTGGGGTCCAAGGAGAAGGCCCCGTATGAGCAAAAGGCCCTGAAGCTGAAGGAGAAATACGAAAAGGTAAAGGTTAATGTGGCATGTTAGTGACTGTCTTATTTTTACCGCATGTTGCCTGAGTTCTAACAAGTGCCCTGTAATTCTAAGGACGTCGCTGCATACCGTGCCAAGGGAGGAAAGGCCGATGGTGCAAAGAAGGGTGGACCTGGCCGGCCGACGGGCAAGAAGGCAGAGGCCACAGACGAGGATGACGACGATGAGGAAGATGAGGAGGAGGAGGATGACGAAGATGAGGATGATGAGGATGACGACGAGTAAACATGTCAGGAAACTTGAGCTGAATTGTTTGCAGAACAATGTGAAAATGCGTTTTATTTTTTTAGCATTTGAATATTTTCAAAACATGTACAGGAATGTGTATAGATGAAATACATATTGAGGTCATGTACTGTTTTGTAAATTTAACAGCTGTTCTTGTTTCTAAGCACTGCTTTCTTTTGTTTGATAGCTGTGGTTTCTCTCTATACCCAACAAATTGTTTCCACTGCCATTGTTAAGGAAAATGAGGAACAATGTTATGTAGTTGAAGTCTCAGAATTTTTTTAGACGTTGAGCTTTAAACGTGTGTAGACATTTTTTTATAATAAAACTTTGTATATTATGATTAAATCTAGTGTGGAGTGTGGTTTGTTTATGGGCTGAACTATGATGTTGAGCACTAAGGTCTAGTTTCCTGGTTTTAATTGATTACTTTAGACTGAACACTTCCTGATTACTCAACTTCAGGGTTCTGATACTTCATCGGTCAAAAAAGTGCTGATATGGCTAATGGTGAGCCCCGAACAATGAGAAACTGGCTTTATTAGTATTTTTGACTGATCTTGTGCTTTTAGTAGTTTGGATAAGAGTAGCTACTGGTTCTGTCCTTGCTAAGCTGAAATACTCAGTACAGAACCGTGCAGCTTGAGAGCTCCTGCAAGAGTGTTCAGTAGCATGAAGGAACATGTCTTAATGCTGATTAGCCAGTTTAGGGTAGTGTAAACCATGTTAGACAAGTTGGACTGCACAGCATGTGGTGAGCTAAACTATTAAGCTGTCAAAGTACAGTTGCTGATGAGAATGGCTTCCAGTGCAGCACTTCAGTGTCCAAATGAACATTTTTAGGTATCACTACAAATATCTGGTTGATGAATAAAAGGAAGAGTCCAAATCTTCCTTCCTTCGTTTTGAGATCAATAAATTTTTTACACTTTAAAAAGTTCCATTACATAGGAAGGTTGAGCACAGGGCCGTCTCTAAATAAAACCTGAAACACATGCTTACTTAGTAAATGCATCAAACATTAGAACTTAATTCGGTAACTTAGACTGCAGGCACAAGCCCTGATGTTTTTGCTCAAATATCTGGTTGATTAAGTGAAAGTGACTATTTGTCATTGTGAAAACACTCGAGCAGCACAGCGAAATGTGACCTTTGCATCACACACGGAGCAGGGAGTGCTATGATCATCCTGGCTCTGTTCACTGGAGAGATTTTGACGATCACAGCTGCAAACACATGAAGTAAAGTGAAAGTGACTAGTTGTCATTGTAAACACACTCAAGCACCACAACGAAATGCGACCTCTGCATTTAACCCATCACACGTGCACACGTGGAGCAGTGGGCAGCAACCAACAGCACCCAGGGAGCAGTGTAGCGGGACAGTATCTTGCTAAAGGGAACCTCCGTAGTGCCCGGGTCGGGAATGGAACCTGCGAACTTCAGGTCCCAAAGGCAGCGTCCTAACCACTAGGCCTCCACTGCCCACTGATGAATTTTCATTGATCAATAAAAGGGAGAGTTTCTCTAATTTTGTCAATAAATTACATCTTTAAGGTCTTAAAATGCCCCATTATGTAGAAAGACTGTTGAGCACAGCTGTAAATAAAATTAAATCAGCAGATGTTTCTCAGGAACGAATATGGTTATTTAGTAAGTGCATCAAACATAAGAACTTACTTTGGTCACTTAGGCTACATTCAGAGTGCAGCCAAAAGTGGCTCTTTTTGCTCAAACGGGACTATGACCGTTTTTTTTAACGGTGTGAACAGCACAAACCACATGGAATCTGATGTTTTCAGTTCTCATTTTGGCTGCTTTCATTAGTGGTTCCATATCAGATAGAGGTTTCTGCATCATGACCTCATTCTGTACAGTCATCAGATTGGGTAGAGTGGTGGGCTAGTGGTTCGGGACTTGCTCATGTGTTCAGAGGGTCCCAAGTCCCACTGAGGATCTCTTGAGCAAGATACTGTCCTACTACACTGCTGCCTGGGTGCTGCCCACTGTTCCACGTGTGGATGGGTTAAATGCAGAGATCACATTATGTTGTGGTGCACTTTGTGTGATAAGGTATGTTCACACTGACAAATAAGTCACTTTCACTGCTTCACAAAATATTAAAAGGATCTGAAAATAAATCCAAATTGAACATTAAGGCTTACAGTCTAAACAGACTTAGTCATCTAACCTGCAAAATCCATCGCTGCAGAGTTCAGACCTCTTTCAAGTATTCAGGTTCTCCTCAAAACCCCTATTACCTGCATGACGAGAGCTAGGCAAGGGGTAGAACTTTCAGGGGAGTATCTCAGAGTATGAAAGCGAACAAATTTGGCTTGATATAAAAGCAGAACATGGTCTTCAAACATTCACCCAAAAGAACACTCTCACCCTGAAAAAAACGAGAAAAAAATCCAATTCCCACAATTATTGGCACCCCTGGAACTTCTTGTGAACACAATGTAACAAACGTTTCCCATTAAACATGTTAAATATAATTGGAGCAGAAATGTGTACAAATGTTCAGGCTGTAATCCATCACTTCTTGATTAACTGGTGTAAAAAATACAAGGTGACACAGAAGCCAAATTCCCCACAGTCATCCATCAGCATGGGAAAGATAAGAAAACAACAAGGAAGAAGAGGGAAGAAGCATACTGACCGTCATAAGTCAGGAAAATAGCTCCACTACTGCAATAATTAAAAACTGGGCATCAACTGGAACTGATGGTTACAAATGGTTAACAAAAAAGTTAATTTTGCCATAATGTACGATGAGGATGATGATGATGATGAGAGGCAAACAACTACCAAGGATCACCACCTGTAAAATATGGTGGGGGTTTCATAAGTTGTAAGGCCATTTACTCCCAAAAGACCTGGAAATGTTCTTAGACTTTGACTCCATGAAATAGCAGAACATTTAGAATTACAATCTGGCTGCATCTGCCAGGAAACTAAACCTGTCATCGCTGCATCATTCAGTAATACGACGACCCGAAACATGTCTTAGTCAACAATAAATGGTTAACTGAACCAAAAGGAAGCTTCTGCCATGATCATCTCAGTCTCCTGACCTGAACCCCATCGAGAACATGGAGATATGTTGAAATGAAGGAGTTGAATGAAAGAGTGCACAATTAAGGAAGGTTGATTATTATAGTTGAAGGGTGAAATCAAGAGTCTGGTGTGAGAGACCCCATTTTATTTAAAGAACAGGGATCCAGCAAACCCTGATCACACATACAACACGTGTGGATGTGTATCATGGCTTAAACAACGAAGGTGTCTATTGACCTGCTGTTGATACCCATTAAGCTGAAAAAGGTTATAAGACCATCTGTAAAGAGTTCGGACTCCACAACGAACAGTCAGATTGTGTACAAATGGAGGAAACTCAAGACCATGGTTACCCAGAGGTGGTCGACCATCAAAGATATCTCCAACTGCAGGGCGTGTAATGGTCCAAGAGGTTATAAAGGAATAATGAATTCTGAACTGTACCAGAGAATTCTGAAGGAAAATGTCAAGACATCTGTCCATGAATCTCAAGAGACGGTGGGTCGTGCAGCAAGACAACGATCCTAAACACACAAGTCGTTCTACAAAAGAATGGTTAAAGAAGAATAAAGTGTTCTGAAACGGCCAGGTCAAAATCCTGACCTTAATCCAACTGAAATGTTGTGGAAAGACATAAAGCGAGTGGTCCGTGCGAGGAAACCCACCAACATCCAAGAGTTGAAGTTGTTCCGTATGAAGACATTGGCGAAAATTCCTCAGAGTTGATGCGGGACTGAGCGACAGTTAGAGCAAATGTTTAGTTGCCGTTATTGCTGCAAAAAGTGGTCACACTAAATACCGAGGGCACAATTCCCTTACTTTTGCCACATGCAGATGTTATTGGATTTTTTCCAATAAATACATGACCAAATATAATATTTTTTGTTTAAAATTTGCTTAACTAAGTTTCCTTCTACTTTTAGCACTTGTTTGAAAAGCAGATGATGTTTTAGGTCACGTTCATATGAAAATATAGAACATTTTAAAGGGTTCACAAACTTTCAAGCACCACTGTAACCACAGTTTGTGTATAAATATAGAATTACACTTGAACACATTCGGGGGTGTGTGTGGGGGTGGGATGGGGTGGGGTGTGTGTGTAGAAGCCAGGCTCCACCATGTAATGTGCTGGTTAAAAAAAAGAACTACAGATTTCAGTGGGGAAGTAATAAGACCAGAAATAAAATAAAAGCGTGTGTTACTCAGAAAACGTTCAGCTTTCTAAAGGAAAAGGGAGAACATTTATGATGTAGTTTGTTAAAAACGTAATTACCCTGTAGTAAAAGGTTAAATGCTTATATTTAAATGATCACAGTAATAAACAGACGACTGTTTACAACAGCTGTAAACTGGTAGAAAGTTTCAATTTATTCTCTTGAGAAAACAGTGCCAATATAACTTCATAAGTTAGATATTTACACCTTCATTAGGAGGCCCACTGTATCTCAAAATGTTAATTTAGAAATGATCGTATTTACATTGTACAAAAAAATAGCATACACTGCAGTTATTGTTTGCCTGCAGGACGTACATTTCTTCTCTTCGTTTGAGCAACTGATATTTGGCCATTGACAATTTCTTGTCCAGTGATTCTTTTTAAATTTAAATATTCAGTTTTCACATACACAGGTAAAACATTCCCGTTACCAAGCAGACATCAACGCAATAGAAAAAAATAAATATATACCCTCATTTTCAATTAACCCTTTTGCCTGAAACCATGTTGCCTGTTGTATTTATCCCCACCAATTTTCCCCTCAAACACCTTCTGGAAAAAAACCGGTTGTCAGATTTGAAATTTCACTCTGCCGAAGACCCCGAATATTTGAGTGGCAAGTCATCTCAAACATCATGAATCCAGTGTCATTGAAATAAAAATGGTAAACGATCCGTATGTCTCGAAAGTAAAGAAGGCGGAAAGCTTTATAATGGAGAAGTGGTGAGTTAAAACAGTGGTATAAGACCTTTCTTCTTTTGCACATGTGCAACTTCCCATAATGCTGCAGTCATAAAGACCCTCAAGCGAAACCCCAAAGCAAAGCCCATAGCAGCATGAGGACTGGGAGAACCACTTGTAAACATAAAAGATTAACAAAAAAAAAATTAAAATGGCAGAGTCCATTAATGGAGTCATTAATGGTGATGACTGAAAACGCAAAAAAAAAAAAAAAAAAAAAAATTCTCCATCAGATGTATATACAGTTACCACCTGGTGCTGTAAACACAGGAGAAAGCGTTTTTTTTTGTCCTTTAAGTCCTTGGTCAGACGGCCATGATGTTGTTCATTTCCCATTTCTGAGTGCTCTTGCTGTTGTCACAGTCAGAGATGAAAACCTTGTGCAGGACATCTGACCGGTCCAAGCACTTCCCTGTAGGTATATGTGTAAATCGATGGAGATCCTGGAAGAGCAGAAACACAAAATAAACGTTGGCTTTAAACGAAGTCATTCAGAGCGATCTGACGTGAAATGGTTCATTGTAGGTAAAACTGCGGACTCGTTTCTCCGCAGTGGTGATGAACGGAAGCATCTACGCTGCAAAGATCATAAATATCATAAATAATGATCCGTGTTCTTCTGCTGAGTTTACTGGTTCTTCTGGTCCAACACATTTCATTGCACTGTTGATCCAAGGGTAACATACACATAACCACCATACCTACTTAGATCAAAAGGTACAGGTCTTTTGCTGGTTCCCCACGTTGCAAAGGTCACAGCAGTGGCCAGAGCTTTCTCTTATAAAGCCCCACAGTTATGGAATAATCTTCCAAATGATGTTCGGGACTCAGACACAGTCTGAATATTTAAGTCCAGGCTAAAAACATATTTGTTTAGTCAAGCCTTCTGTAAGTCCTAGATAGGGGGTAGATCTGGAGAGTCTCAGACATAGAGTATTCTGGTAAACTGGGATGTTTGGATGCTGTCGCCCCCCCACCCTGACATGTTCACTCATGTTTGTTGACAGTCGAGTGGTTGTGCTGCCTTATGCCCCAGGATGCCCTCATGTCTGTGCGTCTTTCTAGGTCTCCCCTTTAGTGATGCTGTCATAGCGAGTCTTGCTGGAGCTCTTGCCTGCACTCAGACCACAATGTACATTGTTCTTAATCCCTCGTAACATTTCAGCATCTCTCACAGTCTCTCTCTCTTGCTCTCTCTGTTGAGCTGCCCTGCTGAGAAACCAGTGATCCTGCCCCATTCTGCTATCTGGACCAGCCTGACCCACACCGATACCCTCTTACTGGTTTGAAGTTTTGCGGCTTTAAACACTACACAAGGAACTGCTGCTATAATAAGAACTATTATTTATATTTATTTTATTATTTTTCTTTATTTTCTCTTGCTTGTTTTTGCTATCCGGTGTCAACCAGAGGAGGATGGGTTCCCCCTTCTGAGCCTTGGTTCCTCCCAAGGTTTCTTCCTACTGCTAAAGAGTTTTTCCTGCCTCTGTCGCCCTTGGCTCTTTGGGGGCTCAGACCCGGTTTCTGTAAAGCTGCTTTGAGACAACGTCAGTTATAAAAAGCGCTATACAAATAAACTTGACTTGAGTTGACATGATCAATAAACTGAACTTGAATATTTAGGGTCCAAAATCACCAGTGAACCTACATTTTCAGTTCTGATGTGTAAGGATTGTGAAACAGTAATAAACCTTTGGGAACTACTTTGCGCATACCCCTCAACCATAAATGACTTTAAAAAAAACAGATATATAATCATATATGTGTAATAACTTTTTTTGAGGAAGCTTTTATACACCTGGCTCCTTTCACCACCACTGTGACCAATTTTGACAGAGTTTCTCGAGAACAAAGCATTTCATGTTAAATTGTGCTCGATTACTGTTTACAACCTTTTAATTATGCAGACATTTTATACAACTTGTGTCATTCCCCTTTAAACACTAAATAAGACAAAATAAAAGTCCAACCCTGTAGGTGTTCAGTTTCAGCGAAATGCATTAGCATCATTAATGGTCCCATTATCACGGAAAACAGTTTCTCATTTTTTCTGTAGAACACTAAACTGTGGAGTATGTAAACATTGTTTAAGTTTCAGGTTTCATTCTCCCAATCTAAGCTGCTTTAAACTCACCGCTTTCATAAGGTAATGTGCATATTCACTGCTGTTGCATCAAACCCTTATTTCTCAAAACCAGTAAAACGTTCTTAACCATTAATGCAAGGTAATGTAGATTTTATTTGTACTCAGAGCATTAATACTGGTCCATCGTGAAATGCTGGCAGTGTAGACATCAGGCAATTTCAAATGATGCAAATAATGAATCAAATAAAACAATTCATTATTTGCAAGACACAATATATCTATACATCGATCTTTAAGGGATTATAACAAAAACAAACCGTTCAGTTCTAAGGAATAAACTTATGAATTAACTTGTACAAAAACCCACACAAATGCTTCAAGACGGAAACAATAATAAAGAAAAATACAGTAAATAAGCCCTTAAACTAGCTTATGTCAGTAACACCCCTCCCATTAGCCTGGATGGGAATAAATTGCCTTTCCTACCTTAAAGTACCTCCACTCTGTGTGTTCATTCATATTGCAGTGAGTGATGATCACAGCAGAGCCATCTGATCCCTTCGTCAGGCACTGGTCATACTGCATCAACTGGTTTGCTTCGTTTATTCTGAACAGCTGTAACACAGACGCCAACAATAGATTTAACACTGCACAGTCTGGATGGATGTGATACTGAACGTTTGTATAGTCCAACACCATTATGAACAATGTCAGGTTTCATTGTAAAAAGAAAAGCAGGTCTCTATTAATGCCCAACGGACATGAAAACTGTGCCACTCAACAAGTTAAAGGAGCGAAAACCGTGCCACTCAATACAAGTGAAGTGAAGTGACTGTTTGTCATTGTGAACACACTCAAGCACCACAAAGAAATGCAACCTCTGCATTTAACCCATCACACGTGCCCACGTGGAGCAGCGGGCAGCTATCAACAGCGCCTGGCGAGCAGTGTAGCGGAACGGTACCTTGCTCAAGGGTACCTCAGTAGTGCCCAGGCCGGGACTCGAACCTGAGACCTTCAGGTCTC
>JBBPDA010000155.1:16592-29424 GCA_037974385.1 Arnoldichthys spilopterus | reverse complement strand
GTACTGTGATATTGGTGCTGCTCTATGTGGATGGAGATGACCGTACTGTGATATTGGTGCTGCTCTATGTGGATGGAGATGACTGTACTGTGATACTGGTGCTGCTCTATGTGGATGGAGATGACTGTACTGTGATACTGGTGCTGCTCTACGTGGATGGAGATGACTCTAATGTGATATTGGTGCTGCTCTACGTGGATGGAGATGACCGTACTGTGAAATTGGTGCTGTTCTATGTGGATGGAGATGACCCATATCGATGGTGGTGACTGTACTGTAATGGCTCTGTACTCACTCTAGCCAAGCTGGTCCCTGAGGGCACTTTGTATGGCACATACTTCCTGTAGATGTGGCCCACTCTGGAGCATGGTACATCATACATACTGCCGCCACACATCCATACCTGAGAGAAACAAAACCATATAATGTGGTGTAAGCAAAATGCTGGTATCTTCAGTGTGTTTTCTTTCATGCAGTCAGAGACATTATACAAAGATATCTGTGACTTGAGAAGTCTGTGAGCTCCTAAAGATGCAGGGTCCAGTGTAAGGACTCGGTGGGACTATGTAGTCTGATTCAAAAAGAGCAAGGATCCATAAAACGAATGCACAGTATGTCTGCATGAAAAACAAGCAGCATCCTCCCTGCAGGCTCCAATTAGATTCCTACTGACTGAAGGAAGAAGAGAACAGAAGAAAAAGCCTCCTCTACCAGCCTAAATCTCTCAGCTGACAAAGTTACAGAAATGTTCCTTCCCCATCTCAACATGTAGATGCATCTCCCAGTTCTAGACTCCAGATTAAAGGTGTGATGCATCGAACTCAGTCAGGTTGTGTATCCTGTCAAATGTACAATGGGTTCCTGAGTTAAAACTGCAGTATGTGTATTACTCTGGCATTTCTTAATATTTTTAAAAATAAAAATTACATGATAGTGTAGTCAAATTATAAAGAATTAAATTATGCAAACAAAAATTAAGAAAACACCAAATACAGAGACAGACAGACAGTAGGGGTGTAAATCATACATTTCATCATGATTCGATCTTTTATCCAATACTCCAATACATTTTCAATACCTTAACATTTGCAGCCATGCGATTGTTTTTGATATTGGGGTCTGCAGTCAGTATAAAATATGATACAATTTCCCATAATCTGCAACATTTCCATCAACTCGACACATGCAAACACATCATAATGTGAACATTTTATTATTAAAGGTCAATTGCAGCAGTGTCATAAACAGAAGCAGCTTCTCAGCACAAAACACTGCTCACAGTAAAATGAAGGTAAATTAATTGTGAACACATCAATTTCTATGGGTCGCATTGATGCATCGGTCGATATTTTGGTTGATGCATCAATACAGACAACACAGACTAAGTGCCAGTTAACAGACATGGCATGGCTGGCATCGCAGTCATGGGGGAAGAGGGTGGGTAGGTATGGAGGCACAGGGAGAATGCACTCCCGGTCTCTGACAGACGAGTCTGAATTGCTCTTCTCTTTGTCCCCTTTTGCTCTTCTCTTCCTCCCCGTCCCGCTGTGTGTGAAAGAACCGCGTGTGCAGATATCAAACGGACGCCACCCCCACCCCCCCCCCCCGCTGGGGCAGCGGCTTTAACGCTCCGACTGACTTCACACACTCCCTCCATATGGAGATACATCTCTCCTCTGAGTATAAACGAAAGAGGGAGATGTAACAAATGAGGTTTTATGAATAATTTTCACACGTTTATTCATATTTTCCACGAGACGTGGGGAGATGAAGTCATGGCTCAGGAGGAGACATGACTGGGGCTCGTGCTGCATTTTTTTTTTTTTATAAAGCCGCCCACGTCCAACAGATGGATGCGGCTCGGATAAAGACAGCTGACCAGTAGATGCCGAACCAGTCCAAGTTTCAGCTTGAACAGCGATAAATCTGTGAAAGCTAAAGGCCTGTGTTGCGTGAGAGATAAGCAACACACCGCGCACTGTTCGCTGGATTAATTTTTCAATCACCAGTGTTAAAAGTCAAATCCAGCTGAACGTTTTGGGGGCTTAAGATAGCCTAGGTAACAGAATGCGACTGAAAAAAACAGCAACTGAAAAACAAAACAAAAAAAAGTCAAGTAAAATATGCCAAAGGTAATCTTAAAAAAAAAAATCTCAGGCAATTTAGCTGCAGAACTATTTTTGCTGTTGCCATGGTTTCCAGAGGAGGAAGAAAGGGCTGCGTTCCAATAACAAAGTTCACTGACGACGCGCGAGAGGAAAGAGCCTAATGAAAAAGGAAGGATGGCAGGTATGCCATCTCCGATAAAGAGAACACACTCCCGCCCTCGCTCGCACGCGGTGCCTGCGGTTCTGGCCCCGCTAATCAAAACCGAATCACCTCGGAGCCGCGCACAATCACGGGATCACACGCGCTAATTAGCTTCGGCGGAGGGGCCAGCCTAAAAATGCGCTGCTGCCATAGCCTGTCTACTTGTTTCAGATTGTCTCTGTCCTTTCAGCTCTGAAGCTCCAGGCCATTACGTGCGGGAGAGGGAAAACAAACCAGAGCCCACAAATTCACTGCGACTTCATAGAGCTGTCAGAAATGAGACACGCCTGTGTGAAAAGACGGGAGCAGACCGGACATGCCGCGCAGGAAAAACACAGTGGATGTATCACTGTCTGCCTGTGTCACTGAGGAGCTGGACTAGGAGAAATAAGACATACTAAAGAATCACTAGTTGAGCCTTAATGGTGTTTTTAGTGTGTATAGATTGATTAGGTGTTTTCTAATCAGTCCAACATTGGCAGGGTTGCATGCACTGCTCTCTCAGACCCACTCGAGGTAGCCTGGGTCAAGTGTTTCCGGTGAAGGATCTCAGGACTAGCAAAAATACAAGCAGTCACTTCAGACCAGTATATACCAGTCTGGTTTAGTCCTCCTGCAATCTTCTACTAAAGCACTGCCAAAAAAACACAACATCAGCGTCCTCCACCAAAACATATGCACCACACCATTAAAGATTATGAACTACTTGTCATATTCATCATGTTTGCTATGCCACATACAATAATAGCTGTAAATATAAGTTTAAATACTACAGACCAACAATGCTAGTCTTATGGACTCACTGCCCTGCTCGCTGCCTTCAATTCAGTTCAGAATCTGGAATTCTGGGGTGGGGAAGTGGAACTGAATGGAGACTGGAAGCCGTGGGTGTAGCTAGTAAAACAAAGTGTTCTGTATCGTTTATTATAATTTCAGGTATAACATGACACATACCATCTTACAGCAGTGATTCCCATAGTCGGCGGCATGTCCCCTTGTGGGGGTTCGGAGCAATTGCAAGGTAGGGGCACGGCAAGGCATGAGTATGCTTGAGCACTGTCCCAGCCAAACGCACAGCAGATGAGGAGTCTACAAATTCTAAGCACAACTTCCAGAGCAATAACAATAAAATAAGGCGTGTATCGCCCTGGGCTTCACCAGAACAATGGTGGGTAATGAGGAGAGACCGCAGTGTGTTGTGTGTCTGAAATGCTGGCTTCTGATGGTCTAATTCTTATCTACAAAAGGGGGCCCTGCAAAAACAGTTTGGGCACCACTATCTTAGAGCACATTTTAGGAAGTTATCAGCCCTAATTTAAAATATTTTAAAATGTTTTCTCATTTTTAACTCATTTTTATAATAATGAAAGCCAGTGCTGCACAACATGGGCATGTGAAAGTGACTATTTGTCATTGTGAACACACTCAAGCACCACAATGAAATGTGACCTCTGCATTTAACCCATTACACGTGCACACGTGGAGCAGAGGGCAGCTATCAATAGCGCCCGGAGAGCAGCGTAGCAGGACGGTAACTTGCTCAAGGGAACCTCAGTGGTGCCCAGGGACTCGAACCTAAGACCTTCAGTTCACAAGGGCAATTTCCTAACCACTAGGCTTCCACTAGGCCATATGTAGCATATGATATTTGAAAACCATTTTTGGATATTGCTAAGATAATATGAAGCAATAAATATAATTCCTATATGTGAATTATACCTTGATTTTTATGTTGCATTATAAAATCCAAGCGATTTCAACTTTCAGCATTGCTTTAAAGCGTAATCACTGCACGGAAAAAGGTAAAACATACAGTGAAAGTACATTAAGACATTGCATTACTACTTACAGTACAACTACAATCATGTTAGGGCACTTTAAATCATAGTACTTTTCTGAGGATATTATGGACATGTCAGTAGTTAAAAAACACTGAACAGCTGCATGTTGTGTTACAAAAGAATATACATTAGTACATATATTACATATATTAGTCATTTTCCTTGGATTTGTGTTTTTAGTTTTAAATGGCATTTTTAAAGACAACTGTGGCACTTTATTTGACGTCCAAGAATTAAAAAAAAAAAGATATGTATCATGATATTATATTTTTCGCCATATCACTCACCGCTTTTTAGAAAGCTGTTTGAAAAACAGACAATAAATCTTTTACAGGTACAGGTCTACAAAAACAAAATAAAATGTGTAATTCCTCAAAAACATTCACATGGTAATGCACAGTAGACAGCGCACTACTTAGGAAAAAAACACTAGATGTTAATGTAATAAGATCTTATTCTTATTATTCTGAACAATTCTGTTGTTCTGCTGCAATATGTGTTTTCATAGTACATGAAACAGTGGAAAATCTTTTTATGCGACAGCGAGAGTATAATTTACCCACAGCACTGAGAGTGAGAGTGAGAGTAGCCATCAAGTTCAAAGTACTTTTTACAGGTTTGGGGTTTTGGTTAGTGGTTAAGGATCAGGTGGTTGTAGCTGAATAGCAGTATGGTTAAGACGATTGCTCTTCACCAGGGAAAGCAAGGCTCTGGCAGCCCATGACTCCTAACTCTACACTCTGCCCAATCTAATAACAGCACTCCAGTGTTGAATGTGTGTAATGTAACATGAGCCTCTGTTATCGATACCTTTAACACTGTGTTCAGGGCGAACAGTTGGATGGTAATAATAAAAAAAAACATGATTTACTGCTGAGTCCTTTTAAACCTGTTGAACATTAGCCCATTCACTACGTTTATATGAACTCTGAGCTTATACTGGATGCTGGATTAAGATGTAGTACACTGTACATGTTTACTGTAAGTGTGTGTGTGTGTGTGTTTGGGCATTTGTCTGGATTACAAATGACATTTACACACATTTGTGCTCACATGCCTTTGGCTTATATGCACTAGCACTAAATTTAAGTAAGTTTAAATTTTGTACAAGTGAAATAGTTTGGTTAAATAAGATTTTTCTGCAAATTTTTAAAGAAAAACCCTAAAAACTAAAGCAAGCTGTTTACATAAGTGTAAGCTGTGGACACTTCATGCTCAGGTAATCAGGATTTTGCCCTAATCAGCTATAACGGGCTTCTACCTGTGAACCATTTAATAAGCAAGTGCCACATTTTCTAAATGCAACTTTAAAAAGTCGTCGAAATGCACAAAAGATAATTGTATGTGACTTGCGATATGCGGTTAAGGCTCTTACCTTGAAGGATATTTCATACTGTTCTCCTCCCCAGATTTCCAGGCCTGTGTCGTAGCCTCCCAGCTCCCAAAACCACTCCCGCTTCACAGCAAACAAACCTCCGGCCATCACTGGAGACCTGCGGCGAGCCAGAGAGGATACACACGTTCAATACTCCCTCACACACACACACACACACACACATCTCATAATACATTTATTACCTGGGGTTCTGCTGAAAGTCAAAGACAGCACAGAGGAATTGTACTGAAGGTCATAGAGAAAGTAGGTGCACTCTATGGGTGTATGGTAACATTGTGTGAAGTACAGGTTCTGAGAACAAGACCTAGAGTGCAGCCTCTAGGGTGGAAAACTGCAGCAGTAGCTTCAGGCCGCTAAGGTATTGGGCCTTTCGAACAAAGAAACTGCTTTCTCTTCAGGGCGCGTAAGGGGAATTTCACCTCAAATGTATTAAAACCGACTTCGCTTAACTGTGCAGCATGAAAACAGTGTTACTGTGAAGTTCAGATCACGCGTAGCCCTGTATGCTTAATGTACAGGTCAGGATACAGGCTCCTGTGATAGGCCATCCAAGCTTTCATGTTATTAGAACGATCTACCAAACTGCTCCAGCTGTAACAACAAGGCTCTGGAGATCTGACCGCTCCTCAGCGATCAATGAGGCGCATGTAGATGCTGGATGCAAACCCATGTTCGCTGCAGTTAATGTGACAGATATCAGGCACCTACACACTGTTCAGATGCAGACTGCGCTTTGATCAAACCGAGACTGCACTGTTGCCCTGTGGGCAGCTGCTGCTAATGTGGCAGTGCCCAGTCCTGCTATGCGCCTTAAGGTTGCTGTTCTCTAGAGGAACTGTAAACACAGCAAGCTGTGTTTTGCAGCAAGACCGGTGCTGAGGAAGCAGCTGTATTAGACAAAGCACTGATATTACAAGGAATGGAATTACATGGTTCTATCCAGTGGTGTTCGAAGCTTTCTGACGCAGAGGAAGCAAAGGAAGCACACTGAATGTTTTAGTTAGCTCAAAAAATAATTAAAAAAAAAACTAATTGAGTGAAAGAAAGTGGTTGAACTTACAGTTTACCCACAACATTTTGGAAATGCAATGGACAAAGAAGGCAAGGGTAACAGCACCAGAAATGCTAATGCTAATTTACCAAAGAGCTTCCTGTAGCACTGAGTACATATATTAAACAGCTGACTAATTTAAGTTTGAAACTATGTCAGCCATGCAACACATACGGTCTCAGAACAGTGTCGGAACTAGGGGCGGACAAAATGGCAAAAATATCACGATATTTCGAGAAATTTACCCGAAATGCGATATATTACAATATGTTTTAAGATGAAACAAAGGCAAAAGAGCCAACAGGGACATATTGTTCCTAAAAAATCAAAGTATTAGTACTAATGACTTTTTGTTCAGGGCAGAACGGTGGTGCAGTGGTTAGTGCGGTTGCCTCGCAGCAAGAAGGTCCTGGGTTCGAGCCTGGGTTGGCCACGGGTGTCTTTCTGTGTGGAGTTTGCAAGCTGTTTGCGTGGGTTTCCTCCCACTGTTGAAATAGGTTGACTGGATTTTCTAAATTGCCTGTGAATGATTGTCTGTCTATGCATTGCCCTGTGATGGGTTGGCCTCCTGTCCTGGGTGAATCCCAGCTTAGGCCTGTAGTTAGCAGGGATTGGCTCCAGCTTCCCCCGATATGGAAGAAGCGGTTTAGAAACTGGATGAATGGTATTTTATTTAGTGTTTTTCAGCAATATGTTCACTGACGCAAAACTAATGATGCTCCTTGAAACTAAACATGAAGTTTGACAGTGTTTTTTAAGTACTAACGATATCAAGATATGCCCAGAAAAGCACATTATGACCACAGTTTATCACGATAATGATGAATATCATCATATTGCCCTGCTCTAGTCAGAACAATATTCTGGGACACATATAGAAGTTTCTGAACGGGACAAAAAAAAAACCCTGTAAAAGCCTGCAGTTCAATAAACATTGAGATGGTTTCCATATGCACCGGGAACAACACAGACACCATTAACAACCTCAGCACCATGTTGTGATGACAATTTAGTGGAAGCAGTGCTTCCCGTGCAGTCCTAATGCACCTACCACTGGCTCTGTATCATTCACTTTATTTCCCCCTGCGGTCTTTGAGTCTGGGCCAGGTGTGTTCTTTTGTACTAGGTACTGTACCTTTATGCCAGCTTTCAGATGCAAATATAATGCATTCTGTTTGATAAAGACTGCATGTTCTTCTACATAACTGCCATACATGCATAAAAACACAGGTTACGCAGCCTCTACATGAAAAGACATAATGCATTTCACACCCTCATACATATGTATTTGAGGGGATGTGAGCACAGCATAAAAAAAAACACTGGAAGAAAAAAACATTTGGGAAATGCAGCCCACATGAAAGCTGATGAACCCTTTATAAATGTTTGTATTTCTACACAGACACGAGCTAAAACATTATCACAGTTTTGTACTAGTCCTAAAAGCAGATAAAAATCAACAAATGAAGCAAATGAGACAATATACTCGACCATTCATAACTGATGAAAATATTACACATCTGCTAGTGGCAAACCTATGTGAACCCCTTAGATTAGCTGTTAATCTGAAGGTCAAATTAGAGTCAAGTGTTTCAATGGCATGGCATGTCATGATAGGGTACCAAACACACATATTTGTATCAAATGAGACTTCTGAGCACTTCAGGAAGAGTTACTGATGTTTATCAGACTGGGAAAGGTTACAAAACCATCTCTAAGGTGTCTGGATTCCACCAAACCACAGCCTGACAGCATAAAAATGGATGAAATGTAGGACTATTATCTTCACCAGGAGTGCTCAGTCCACTCCACAAGTTCCACAAGGACACAAAGGAGCCCATGGCATGTTCAAGCAACTACAGGCCTCTCTTATGTTGTCTAATGATATGTCTGTTTTAATGACTGTAGTTTTTACTGCAGCCCTTGTCAACTGTTTTATTGTAGTAGTTTTTGTAAGCACCTGGCACATGTATCCATTGTTGTAGCGGTTCTCTGTAGTTACTGTAAGCACTTAGCGTATGTATTTATTGCAGTAGTTGCTGTCTGTAGTAGTATAAGAACTTGGCGTATGTATATATTGCAGTAGTTGTGTCTGTAGTAGTATAAGAACCTGGCGTATGTATTTATTGCAGTAGTTGCTGTCTGTAGTAGTATAAGAACTTGGCGTATGTATTTATTGCAGTAGTTGCTGTCTGTAGTAGTATAAGAACTTGGCGTCTGTATTTACTGCAGTAGTTGTGTCTGTAGTAGTATAAGAACTTGGCGTATGTATTTATTATAACAGTTGCGTTTGTTATTTATTTTACAACTACGAGAAATGCGTTGGTCTTCTTGTGGCACCACCTTCAGTGTTACTCTATGCAATGCGAGTGCTTGATTGTTTCCTCTGTCCTGGAAGTTGCTTTGGATAAAAGTGTCAGCTAAATGAATAAATGTAAATGTAAATGTATATGTCGAGTCCACCTTTAGGAGAACACTGCAAACAGTGGTTCCATGGTAAGGTTCAAAGGAGAAAGCCACTGTTTCCCATGCAGTTTTACAAAGTTTCACACTGTATTGTGTTAATCTTCTCTTCTCTACCAGGCATGTACATGAGTCACAGTTGATGTTGGGGCAGTGGTGGTGTAACGATTAGGGAGTTGCCCCCATGACCTGAGGGTCACCAGTTCTAAATATGAGAGTACCACTGTGGTACCTGTGAGCAAGGTACTATCCCCAAGCACTGCTCCCTGTCAGCTGCCCACTGCTCCTACACTAATAGGTTAAATGCAGAGGTCACATTTCGTTGTGGTGCACTGTGTGCTGTGCTGTGCTGTGGTGTGTTCACAATGACAAATGAATCACTCACTTGTTGGGAGCTTAAACAGGAAAGAAAAAGGTTAAACATGCTTTTACAGTTTGCCTACTACCTTCATTGCAACTGCGCTGGACACCAACCCACTAGCACTACAGCTGATGACCCTTGTCCTATGCCACTGACCAGGGTGTTGTCGTTTCTCAAGGTTTATTTTATCAGAGATTCTGTTATATGCCCAACTTTCTTTTCACCGATCCTTCATTTTCTCTTTTGTCCCCAGTTTGCTGACAGCTCCACGTTCACACTGTGCCTCACATGATGCACTGAAAGCACACAGTCAACCACACTAGGGTCTATTACATGTCCGGCTCGTTGTCTAAGACTTTCACCTTTTGAAAAACAATGAACAGGCAGTGGAGGCCTAGTGGTTAGGACATTACTCTTTGGACCTGAAGGTCGCAAGGTACTGTCCTGCTCCACATCTTGGAAGTGGCCTTGGATAAAAGCGTCAGCCAAATGAATAAGAAGTTAAACTTGTTGGCATTGACGCTTTCTGAAAAAAACCTTTAACGTTTACCATGCACACAAGAGGTACACAGCTATAGTAGGGCTGAAAAATGAGATACTCAGAAAGCAACAGAAGAACAAACAATAATTGTGGGAATGGGGTTTGCATAAAGACGGCCAACCAGGATGAGCAGAAAGGCGCCAAAATCAATTTGCTCTCTTGTAATACCCTATGGCCCACTTCTCTCCAATTTAATAAGACGCTGAAATATAGTAGTCGACTCAATTAAGCCTGCTAATGAAGGAGCTAGCACTTCACTGGCAAAATTACCCCAGTCTTTTTTCCCCATCCCTTCTTACTTTCGTGCCAATAAAAAGCGAGGGATAAGCAGATTCAGAGGCTTTGTAACGTGACGTTTGGAGGATTTGAGCTCATACTGTCTGCTGGTTCTGGGTAGGTGGTCGGTGAGCCTTTAATGGTTGGGTGGCTGTGTTTGACCAGGTGGATAAAACAAAGAAAAATGTTGATTATGGAAGAGATTTTGGCAAATACAGAGGTAGCAGTGAAGATTCTGAGAAATAAAGCAGACGCTTGGTCTTAACACGTCTACTTGAGTCGAAATAGACTTGTGCTCGATTTTCATGAGCTAGATTTCATGAGCTACAGACTTTGTTTAAGGCTCGAAGGAAGTCTGTGGGCTCTTCGTTGAAGACTCGTTCATGCAGCTAAGACGATGTGTTATTTGGTCGAGTGATCATCACAGGTTGTTGATAAACCATTGCTTCAAAATGTGTGTTTTTTTAATCACCTAGAAAGTAGCTCCACCACAGCCGAGGGTGGGGAGTAAAGCCGGTACCGCTGTCACTTAGCAACTGGTGGTCAGCAGAATCATTCAGGTGTGGTGGAAAAAATGTTATCAGATGTAACAACGTGGGCAGAAAGCTTTAGAGCGATCAGACTGTGAGGTCTGAACTAACCACCACGTAGACACCTTTCCATGTCCAGACACTGCTTACGTCAGAGCCAGAGCTTGTAGCCAAACGGTGCCCATGTGTAAAAGAGAAGTGCAGGCTAAATAAGGGAAGGGAATGAAGAACTGGCACCAGCTTTATTGACTGCTTAATTAGTCAGAAATCTGGAGGGAACATGTAGATCGATGGGAATGTGCGTCTGTGTGTGTGTGTGTGTGTGTGTGTGTGAGAAAGAGAGAGAGTGAGAGAGAGAGAGGGGAGGGAAGGCAGGTGAGTGAACTACTGCAGCCTCTGATCATTGGTGTTCTGCACCATTGAAGCATAAAGTAAAGTCAGAGAGAGAGCGAAAGAGAGCGAGGGTGAGTGAGCAAGTGGGCGAGAGAGAGGGAGTGAGAGAGAGAGAGAGAGAGTAAGACAGGGAGAAAAAGAATTAGTGAGAGAAGAATCAGAGAAACAGTGAAAGAGTGTGAGAGAGTGTAGTAGTGCTAGCTAATGAGAGAGAAAGAGAGAGAGAAAGAGAGAGAGGAAGAGAGAGAGAGAGAGAGAGACAGAGTCCTCCTATGTGACAAGGTGAACCCTTTCCGTTAGAAGTCCACTCCAGACAGCAGGCATTATCAGTATGACCGTACACTCGTCCATGCACACACACAAACACACACACACACACACACACACACACACACACACACACACAGCTCTGTCTCCTCTGTAAGTCGGGTGTTGTCAGGTGTCAGGTGTGGCTCTTTTCAGATAAGCCAGGTGGTATCTCTCCTCTTCAGCTTCACTTCCCCTCATCACGAGCATACACACACACACACACACACGCACACACACACACGCAGACATGAATGTATGGCCCTGCAGTGAAAGAGTGATGCAGCCGATTCACTAGTTTCTAATGGCTGCATCATTTCCACCTGGATAAAACCACATCACACTGATTAATGTCGCAAATACGTATAAAACCACGTCTACATATCGTGTCTCATTCAGGTGGAAATTATTTAAATCATTTCAATCAACTTAACTAAGTGCATCAATTATAGCACAGCAAGAACATCAGGACATTACAGCAGCTAAAACATGCACATGTTCTAAAAGACAGTAAGGCAGGAACAGGGGTGTCCAAACCTGGAGGCCGGCGCCCAGCACAGTTTAGCAGTTCCCCTCTGTAAACACACATACCACAACTGGCAGTTAACAGGTGAAACTGTTTGAGTAGGGAAATCACCACACTGTGTTGGACACTGGCCCTGTGGGACCAGAGTTGGAGGAGTGTGTGTGGTAGAGAGAGAGAGAGAGAGAGAGAGAGAGATTTTATGCTGTTTAGCCAATGATCCGATACATTTTCAATACCTTAATATTTGCAGCAATGCGATTTAGTTCGATGCCATTTGGTTGACTCAGTTCCACACTGGGGTCCGCAGACAGTATGAAATATGATGAAATTTCCCACAATCTGCAACATTTCTACTGTTGTGCAAACACAAGCACAGCCACTGCCTTACACTGCCTATAACTCATCAGTCTAATCAACTGTCTAGTCTACACCTTTATAAATTTTAGTGTGTATACACTGTTTATTCTGTGTATATATTTATTGTGTGTATATATTGTTTATTGTGTGTCTATACTAATTGTGCTTATTGTGTTTATATTATTTATTTTGTGTATACATTATCAAGTCAAGTTTATTTATATAGCGCTTTTTACAACTGACGTTGTCACAAAGCAGCTTTACAAAAACCGTGTCAGAGCCCCTAAAGAGCCAAGGGCGACAGAGGCAGGAAAAACTTCCTAAGCTGTAGGAAGAAACTTTGGGAGGAACCAAGGCTCAGAAAGGGGAACCCATCCTCCTCTGGTTGACATCGGACAGCAATAACAAGCAAGAGAATAGAGCAAGAGACGTTGTTTATTGTTTGTATATATTATTTATTGTGTGAATATATTGTTTATTG